>JASGAU010370996.1:0-11556 GCA_030220045.1 Australoheros facetus | reverse complement strand
GAAGTCATTAGCAGGACTCTGGAGAACTTGACTGCATACTGAGGAGGTAATTCAGCCATTTGATTCAGGTGTGTTGGATCAGGGACACATCTAAAAGCTGTAGGACAGGGGCTCTCGAGGCCTGGATTTGAGGATCCCTGCTCTATAGCATCTAAACAGGGTTAGACATCAAAGTGACTGGGTTTTACCCTTTTCTGTTCAAATAAAGAGGTTGTTTAGAGTTTTACACCACTCTGGGGAAAACAGATACCATATTGGCCCGAATAAAAGTGGAATTTGCAATAAATTAGGGGATTACAGAATTCTGTTCTCAGATTGTTTTTGAAAGGACAGTTTATCAGTACTAAAAGTGTTCCTACAACAAGCTTTACTCTCACACAAAAAGCATTGATAGTATGGACAATTTTTAAAGCTGGATGTACACTAAAAGAAAATATTTGTTTTTATTTAGCCTTTTTTATTGACAATTTGCAGCTTTTAATTGCTTTAACTGTTACAGTCTGAATTATGGCTAATTGGGTATTTATTAATTTATTTTTTAAATAAATGAAAGAAAAGTTATGTTTTTGTTTTTTTCCCCTCTGATGCCTGAAAGCTTACAGAACCACGAGTGAGTCTAAAACTGTCCAAAGGTCCATTATGAGCTGTGAATTTTATGTTACACCCCTACTTAGAAACTAGTAACGGTTACAGATTGACATGTTTGACAGCATTTTTACATCACCTATCTTTTTTTTTTCTTTTCAAATAGATCCCGAAGGCGGAAAAAAATCTCACAGAAGAGCACAGTTAGTTGAGTGAGAGTAGATTACACTTAATTACTAGATATTGCAAACTCCATTCTCATAAACTTATATTTTTGTTCTGTATAACACACGCGCACACACACACACATACGTTAACCATATCTTGTGTAATGGTCCAACTCATGTATAAGCTACAGGGGGATACTACTGCTAAAATCAATGTTACTGTATTATTATGGATGTTTTGGGGGTTTTTTTGAATAGCAAATGTATTAGAAAAATGGGAATGCAAATAAGATAAGACATATGAGACATAAAATACTTTTTGCCATTGTGCCACTGCTCACAGCATCACAATGAAATTAGATTGATGTTCACTAAAAAACAAAGAGCCTAAAACTCTTAAATAATATAAATACAAACCTTAAACAGTGTAATTTAAAAAAACAAACAAAACATTAAATACACACAGCTTATGTGGTGGAGATCACACATGAGATTGCAGATTGGTTGATATGAAATTAAATATTCAGTTGTGCAAATCAGCAAAAATGCATGACCAGATTACTGACATTTATATACTCGTAAAATGATGTTTATTGTTTTGCACCCCATTTTAAGCTTCCCTTTTTATCTTTCTTTTTCCCCTACATCCTGGCAGGATAACCAGTTAGAGTTCCTCGAGGACGATCTGTTCATCGACCTACTGAATCTCAGTCATCTCTTCCTGCATGGCAATCGTCTATGGAGTCTCCGCCAGAACACCTTCCGAGGTCTAGGAGTCTTAGACCGGCTCCTTCTCCACCAGAACCGAATCCAGTGGGTTGATCGTCAGGCTTTCCATGACCTGCGGCGTCTCACCACCCTGTATCTATTTAATAACTCCCTGACTGAGCTCTCTGGTGCCACCCTGACTCTTCTGCCTGCCCTGGAGTACCTGCGACTCAACGATAATCCCTGGGAGTGTGACTGCAAGGCCCTGTCACTTTGGGATTGGCTGCGGAGGTTCAGAGGCTCCACCTCCTCTCTGGTGTGCATTTCACCACCAGAGCTGGCGGGGAGGGACCTGAAAACGCTCAAGAAAGAGGAGCTCCCCAGTTGCATGTCAGGCGAGAGTCATGCACATGGTGCCCCAGGTAGGGAGATTGAGCATGGAGAGTCTTTAAACCATCTGAATCGTCACAGAAACCATCACAACCACCATCAGCGGCCGTACTTGCCCCACGGGGACCAGTACAGCTTGCCTTCACCCTCACCCCTACCACGGCCACCTAAGGGAGGCCGCAGAAACTGTACCCGCCGTGGCCGCAAGGCAAAGGGAGGACTCAATGAGGTGCAGGTACTTCGGGAGTTGGATGAGAAAGACTATACTCCAGATGGAGATAAGTATGACCTGTCTACCACAACAAGGAGGAAGAACAAGTGCATCCCCAGAACTTCCGTCGGCCCACCAATTGGGGTCCAGAGAGCTAATAATAAAGCAGGGTCGCATGATGCAGATTATATTTCGTGTTTCTCATCAGCTCTGCTGCTGTCACTCTACTTTGTGATCCTACGCTGAGACAGGAAATGGACACTATTGTGCTGGTGATGCAATCTTATGAATCATTCTCCTGAATCACCTTGTTCTGGCTCTTTAAATGAGGCATGTGCACATAAATGTGTATGTAAATGACTGTGTATAAAGAACATCACTGAGAATCCCTGTGGTATTAATGCGGGGATCATTCTGAGTCCTAATCAATACATGTTAGTCAGGGAAAACTATTTTGCCCATTGCTTTGATGATGTCACCAAGGGAAACAACAGGAAAACTTTTGTGTCTCTAGCATTGATTGTTTCACTGAATTAATGTACAGCCACATAAAATAACTAGCCAGTGAATTGAGCAACAAGAACACGTGGTAAGCATCCAAACAGTTCATGGCTTGGTCTCTGTGTTTAACCCTTGTGTCATGACAGCACTCTCAGCCACGACCTCCATCTGTCAGTCATGCTGAGAGGAAGACGTACTCTTTTGTAGCTGTCACCGTGTTCACTCAACAATACCTTAACATCAAGAAACAAAATACTGCAGACACAAGTGGCAGGAAAATGAGTCATTGTGAAACATTTTTAGCAGTAATAGCTATAATCATATACCTACAAATAAAGAGGATTTACTTTAATGTGTCAGGATAGGTTTAATGTTCGTCTGTATTCTTAACTTTTAGTCTAAATTCTAAAAGTACCACAGAAATGCTTACACAACTTTTCTCCTGTCAAACCTTCAAACTGTTGAAAACCATCATTTGTCCTTGCCCTTTCATCGGAACTTCAAAAAGCCATTCAGATCCAACCAGTCATTCTTGGAACCAGCTGGTAACAGTCAGTGTAAATGAATGCGAGCGAGTGACTGAACAAAGTGAAGATTTTTGTATTAATCTGTGTGTGTGTGTGTGTGTGTGTGTGTGTGTGTGTGTCCGCTAAAAAAAATAATAATAAAAAAATAGAAACAAACAAAAAAAATAAAACACTAAAGCCATGCGGGTAGAATGAAGCTAGAAAGCAAGAGTGCCTAATGAGAGCCTGTTTCCAATAAGGACAAACTTTGGAGTTTCATTCATGCGTCGACCTCTATGGCTACAAAACAGAGGCCTCGGTGAGTCTGCAGGGTCAGCTCATGCAGGTCACGGAAAAGCTGAGGCCTGAGCCAGACTCACAGTTCCAAAAAACTGATATGCACTTTTCTCTGTCGTACCATAGAGGCTATGTATACATCTTCTAAACAGAGATGATTCAATCCAAATATTAATGGGAAGCTTTCAAATGCTGGAAAAAAAGGCAGATTTTTTTTTGTCTGCAGTCGGAAAATACTGATGATGACCACAAGTCAGAACATCTTCTGCAAAGATCCAATCATTGATCGAAGGAGTAGCTCAGTATCTGTGATGATCACTAGAGGACTGAAAAACTACTGATTTTCCTTCTTTGTTTACTGTGCTCTGAAAACAGATGGACTCAATGATCTGCAAGCCCTGACTGGAGACTTGGATTTTAATGCTGCTATGTCTGAGGAGAGAGAATCCCGTTGCCCTTTTGCAGGCTTGGGACTCCTCTTCAGGAAATAAAAAAACATAGAAAGGACTGTGTGACATGGCGCCCTTTGAGAGGTTCAAGCACATACCCTCTGCCCCTCCCAAAATAGCCCAATTTATCACCTTCACAGCCTTCCTGTCCCACTATAAATTCCCAAGCCCCATAAGTCCAGGGTTTTCAAATCACAAATAGAGCACCACGGATAATGTCGAGGCTTTGAGTTGACCTGTTTCAGAGTCCCTCAGCCAAAGTGCTCATTTACAATAGGTGAAACCTGTACAGATACACATGGGCCAACTGGGTACCTTGACTGACCAGTAATGCTGAAGATCTCTGTTTCTTTTAGAATTACAAAGTTAGAAATTATATTTTGGAAAAAAAAAAAAAAAGATCTTCCCTTGTATGCAAAAGATAAACTATAAGCTTAAAAAATGCTAAAATATTGACCTGCTAACAAACATCCCAAAAAAAATTTTGTTTGGTTTGCTGGCAACCTAAAAATATCTGGTTTTGATGGGAATTCAAGAGCAGGGGCCACAGTTGTATCCTGCTTGGGTGTGTTTCCCGCTGAGCCCTGCTTTTTCATGTCTATCTATCTAGATGTTGGGAAGCCTGCCACTTGAGTCATTTTCCTGACATGTAGGATTAGAAATCCCTACTGGTGAATTTGTTTGTGCTACTGTTAACCCAGAGGTGATGTAAATTGTGTCTGTTTATTCATGTAAGGATGACTTTTATATATATATAAAAAAGTAAGAAAAAATAAGTGGATACACTGATTTTCTGATGTGTCTCAGTTGTTCCCTTAAAAAATAAAGAGGGAGCTTGAGGCTGTAACTTTTATTATTTTTTTAAATATGATTTTTATCATTATATCATTATCCCTTTCAGTCTTTTTTGTTTGTTTGCTTGTTTTGCTGACTCATTGAAGATAAACGGTACACTGCACTACACCCCTCCTGCCCATCCTCCTTTCTTATTCATCCCTCTGTTTTCCCTTTTTTCCCCTTCTCCTCACCCCTCCAACACTTTCTCCCTCCTTGTATGTCTGCCTATTCTCTTTTCCATCTCCTCCTCCTCTCCTCCTTTCCCTGCTACTCCCAAAACACACATACACAACTCTATCTCCGTACTCTTTTCCTCTACTCCCTTCCTTTGTGCAACCCAAATGTTTTGTATGTGGTTATCAAACAATGCCAGACTCAAAAGCTGTTTATAAATAACATTAAACAGAAAGTGTCCTCAAATGACTGAGGTGGTCTGTTTGCCTCCCTTTTGTCAGTGCATATGCACATCTGTCTGAGTGTGTTTGTGTCTGTGTGATGCTAATAGACATACCTCTAAAATGAGCCCTGGGGCTGAATGATAAGGCAGTGAAAGGAAAGGAAAATGTTTAAGAAAAAAAAAAAGGTAATGGAATAAGTACACACGTTCATCTACTGCTCAGAGAGAAACACACTCACATTTAGCCAGGGTATATTTTGGCCTCCTTCATGTCCTAGTTTCACTCATACACTGCAGCCTCGTATAAAATATGTATCAGAGCGACTGTAAGCACATGCACACATGCACAAACTCTCAAATACACTCACCTGTCGAGCTCTATTAGCTGTGAGGGTGCGAGTGAGGTGTCTTGTGTCGGGTCAAGGTGAGGTCACCTGGAGCACTGGCATGTGCTGCATCTACTTTGTGTTCATACTCATGCATGTGTCTGCATGTGAATTGTTCTATGGATGTTCGTGTGTGTTTGTGCACTGAATATGCATGCTCACCGGTGTACCTTGTGTGTACACCGGCACAGCAGATCTAGCCTGACAGCCGGCTAGGGCAGAGAGAGGTGTGCCTCCGAGAAACAATATCACTGCTCGGTTTGTAAAACAAAGCCGACAATTGGGAGAGAGAGAGAGAAAGAGAATGAATTAGCCATAAGGATTTAAAGGCAGAAGGGTGGATATATCTGTGAAAGAAATCCATGAAGTAGTTATCACTGCCAAACAGACCGGCAGCCAGGGGACAGGAAGTGAGCATAGCACAGGTGGCCGCAGCTTCAGCAGCTGGTTGTGTACAGTCAGTCGCTGTATGTGTCCCAGATGAAGTCTGGGTTGCAGCTTACATGTGTTCATTCATGTAGAGGCACTACGCAAACCAGTGGAAGCCAGCATTTAAATTAAGCAGAAAGCTTCTGCATCAACGAGTTCAGAGAGAGTTATGAAATATGAATCTGTTTCTAAAATTAAAGTCACATGGTTCAAAGGACATTAATTTTAAAAAGTAGTTAAAGTAAAAGGTTTATGATACAATGCAAGAGTGGACTGTGAGACTGCAGGAGATGAGATGTATGGATGGAAGATGGGAAGAAAAGAAAATGAAGTGTAATTAAAAAAAGCAATATATATAAAGTGCTGTGAAAAAGAATTTGCTACCTTCCTGAGTTCTTATTTTTTTGCATATTTGTCACAATTAAATGTTTCAGATCAAGCTAATTTTAATATTAGACAAAGATAACCAGAGTTAACACAAAATGCAGTTTGTAAATTTATTAAGCAAAAAAGTTATCCAAACTGATCCTATGTGAAAAAATTGCCCACTTGTCATGAAAGCTGAGTTTATTTTCACGATCCACACCCAGGCCTGATTACTGTCAGACCTGTTGAACCTGTCTGACAAAGATCTCAAAAAGCAACTCATCACACCACAATCTAAAGAAACAGCTGAGAAACAAAGTCACTGACATCTATCACTCTGGAAAGGGTTACAAAGCCATTTCTAAGGCTTTCAGACGCGAGTGAATCACAGTGAGAGCCGTTATCCATAAATGGAGAAAACTTGGGATAGTGGTGAACCTTCCCAGGAGTGACTGACCTACTAAAGAGTGCATTGTTGATTCATCCAGGAGGTCACAAAAGAACCCAGAACAACATCTAAAGAACTGCAGACCTCAGTTGCCTCAGTGGTCAGGACTCAACAATAAGAAAGAGACTGGGCAAAAATGGCATCAATGGGAGAGCTCCAAGGAGAAAACCACTGCTGACCAAGAAGAAGACAAAGGCTCAGCTCACATTTGCCAAAAAACATTTTGATGATCCCCAAGACTTTTGAGAAAATATTCTGTGGATTGATGAGACAAAAACTGAACTTTCTGGAAGGTCTGAATCTTGTTTAATCAACACAGCATTTCATAAAACGAACATTATACCAACAGTCAAACATTGTGGTGGTAGTGTGATGGTCTGGGGCTGCTTTGCTGCTTCAGGATGACTTATTGTAATTGATGGATCCGGAATTCTGAAAATTCAAACATTCAGAACATTATCCTGAATGTTTGTGTCCTGAAACTCAAGCTCACTTGGATTATGCAGCAGGACAATGATCCGAAGCAAACCAGCAAGTGCACCTCTGAATGGCTAAAAAAACCCCGCAAAAAACAAAAGATTTTGGAGTGGCCTCGTCAAATTCCAGAGTTCAATCTGATTGAGATGCTTTGGAATGACCTTAAACAGGCCGTTCATGCTCAAAAAAACCTCCAATGTGGCTGAATTAAAACAATTCTGTAAAGAAGAGTGGGCCAAAGTTCCTCCACAGAAAAATGAAAGACTCATTGACTGCTATCACAAACGCTTCATTGCAGTTGTTGCTGCCAAGGGTGGCACAGCCAGTTATTATTTATCACAGGTAGGTCTGGATAACTTTTTTCCTTTAATAAATGAAATCATCATTTTAAAAACTGCATTTTGTATTTATTCAGGTTATCTTTGTCAAATATTAAAATGTGTTTGAAGAGCCGAAATATTTAAGTGTGATGAATATGCAAAAAAAGAGAGAAAGAAATCAGAAAAAGGGCAAATATTTTTTCACAGCACTGTTTAAAAAAAAAGAACAAGAACTTGATGAATTAATTACAATGACAGAAAGGGAGTAAATATCAAATTTAGGAAGGTCAGAACAAAAACATGAAAATTTAGTTAGAAATTAGAAAAGATTTTAAAAAGTAAGCGTGGAAGAATAAAAGAACAAAGGTAAAGGAAGGAAAGAAGCATGATCACTGACAGAAGGAAAGTATAAGGAGAGTCTGGAGAAAAGAAAGGAAAAAATAAATCAAAAGACAGAACAGATGCTGTTAAAGTCAATCAGAGGAATGGCAGGAGGAAATTAAAGAAGAAAAAGATGCACAGGGAAAGAGAGGAAACATTCAGAGACAGATGTATGCAAGCTTCATGATCAAACAGTAGAACAGCTCATCCACTAGTTCAGTCCCTAAGCTGAGGATCTGAAATAGCCGCATGTGAATATTTATATATGCCTATGTTCCTTTCCAACAGCAAAGAGGCCAGGCAAAATTGATTTCTCTGTGTGAATCCCAGAAGAGTTGAGACTCAGCAAAAGAAAAGCAGCGAAGAGCAAGGGATAGTGAAGAGAAAGAAATAAAGCAGTGCTGGAAAGAACAGTGGCTCATTTTAAGAAGAGTGGACAGCTAAAAAATGGGAGACACCTTCAGCAAAATGCAAGTGTATGAGTGCACAAGACTGATGCATCCAATCTATACCAAGAAGAATGCGAGTCGATAATTCACACTACGTTATTTGATTTTCATTCCAATCACCATCTAAGTGCACGGCACCTCTCGCGCATCATCACATGCCTTACAGTTGCTTCGAGTAAGCACAATTTAACACCGATCATCTTTCCATGGTCATAACCATCAGGCTACATTACCCTCATTATAGGCAAATATATTATTCTAATTCGGAAGAAGGTGAAATTATGGAACCATGATTGAGCTAGTGGAAGATATGTAGCCATGAAACCATGAGCCAATATATCTCTAGATGTGAAACTTTTAAAAGAGTTTAAGTCAAAACTTGCACCATATCGAATTGTATATTTGCTGACAACTAGTCTAATCCTACTGTGTCTGGCTGTTTCGTTATGAAGTATGTCTACATATTATTGCCACATATTATAATTTTAAAAAGGTAATATAAGTTAATGTGCATATGAAAAACAGGAACTCTCATTCACAGTTTGAGGCATTTTTAAGCTTTTAGTAGCAGTGACTTAGACAATGAAATGCGAGAATCTGAAAATGCAGCTTAAGTTTTCATTACCTGTTGTGAATGCATGGTAAATCAAATATGTGTCAGAGTGATTTCCTCAGGTTTAGAGTCTTGCTGCAGCTTTATTAAATGTTTCATCATCCTGGATTTATGTTATAAATAAGTAAAATCTGTATCTGTGCCTTAACACAGCAGCCTATTCTGTCTCAGAAACAATATTTGTATTTCTATCTACATTTTTAATGCACTGTTTTTTTTACCAAGCAATCTTGAAACCGAGGTTTAAATTAATTGAACCACATCCGAAAGGAAGTGACAGCAGTAAGGCGTTATTGTCACCATGCTAGTTCCCATCTGAGAAATTAATTGCACTGACAAAGCACTATCACACAAGAATATAGCTTAGAAACAATTTGTGGGTATAAATAATAAATGTTGTGGAGAGCAAAACAAACCTAGAGTTGGACAAAATGTGTTTTGGTTACCTTAACTAGAGCCTGCAGCTGCAGCCCTTGGTGAGACTTTCAGCACATTGTATTGAGCTAAATGGATGCACAGATATCCTAATATCCTATCATTAGTATCCTAAAGTTCACCACTTTTCACAAATTCTTACTGTTGAGTAATAACAGAAAACTGTGCCATATATATAATACAAGTTTTAAAGGACACTCTCAGCTTTTTGACTGCTATTAAATGAAGCTTAGGAATTAGTTCAATAAGGAGGATCTGTAGTCACTCATCTACTTGCATTCCTGGGTGTTTGGGCTGCTAGTCTATTCTTTACATCACTTCCGCTTTCCCGTCCTGTCCACGTCACTCTGGCCCAATCATTTTCTTGCACACCATCTGTGAGCCAATCAGCTTCTGTTCTGTTCTTACTGCTCTTCTGTCTTTCTGCCTTTTAGACTCTCATTTGTGTGACCCACTTCCACGCCATCTCCACCTCATCCTGGTCAGATAGAGATCCTTGTCCAACTCTCCACCTGCTTCATCTCTGCCATCACCAGCATCTAGACTCCGGGGGATCATGTCCCACTTCCTACTATTGCTGGACTCCACTCTGCTATGTAGCTTCAACTGAGCGTAATTGCCAAATACTTTATTACTCAAATACTGTATTCCAATAAATCATGTTCATCTCCTTCAAATGGTCTCTCCTTAGTGCTTTCATAGTAGTGAGTTAGCATGCTAACATTTATTTTCTGTGAAAGTGCAAACACAAACACATCTGATACTGATTATATTGCCATTAAGACATTTAGTTTATTTTCTAAATTTTTGACCATAAATAACTTTGATTAAGTACTGAAATATTGGTTATTGTAGAAAGTCAAAATATTAGCAAGTTATTACACTTTAGCCCTGCAGAGGAACATACATGTCTGTTGCAAAAGCATCTAAAAGCAATCAAGATATCCACTTCAAAATCCCAAATGTCAAAGAAAGAAAAGTCAGGAGACATCCTCTGGGTACCATGACTTTGCAAATATCCAAATTACATCCCAGGCCAGCCGAGAGATATAATCTCTCCAGCATGTCTTGGGTTTGCCCCGGAGCCTCCTCCCAGCGTCGAGGAGGCATCCTCGTCAGATGCCCAAACCACCTCAACTGGCTCCTTTTGATGTGGAGGAGCAGCATACTCTGAGTCCCTTCTGAATGACTGCACTCCTCACCCTATCTCTAAGGGCGAGTCCAGCCACTCTTCAGAGAAAGCACCGTTCTGTTGCTTGTATTCGCAATCTTGTTCTTTTGGTCACTACCCAAAGCTCATGACTATAGGTGAGGGTAGGGACATAGATTGACCAGATGAGATTTTGAGGCCACCGAAGTGGAAGCCTTCTGCCACTTTGCTATGCCTAGAAATTCTGCCCATAAAAATTATGAACAGAATCAGTGAGAAAGGGCAGCCCTGACGAAGTCAAACACCCACAGGAAACAAGTTTAATTTATTGCAGCAATACGGACCGAGCTCTCGCTGTGGTTGTACAGGGACTGAATGGTCCGAAACAATGGCCCATACTCCCCACAGGATACCCTGATGGATGCAATCAAATGCCTTTTCCAAGTCCACAAAACACAGACTGGATAGGCAAACTCCCACACACAGTTGAATATCCTCGAGAGGATGAAGAGCTGGTCCAGCATTCCACGACCAGGACGAAAACCGTATTGTTCCTCTTGGATCCAAGGTTTGCTGAGGCTAGTCAAACCTTGGATCAGTATCTGTAATGTTTAATGTCTTATTGTCATGGTCCTGGGTCTTGGATCCAGAGTTTTTGAGTTTTTGGTCCTTCTTTGTTTTTTAATTTGCCTGCCATTTTGTCTGTGCTGATTGAACCTAACTCAAATTTGAACAAAGGGTAATCATTTTCAACAAATTTTAGAACTGTCAAATCAGTTTTTAAAAATAGCCTAAATTAGCTTAGCAATTCAAAAAGTCACACTCGTGATCCTAGGGACACAAAATGTCCCATTCAAAACCATTGAAAATTGCATTTTTGATCACACATTTATCTTCACATAAGCCAATGCAATCTTTTTCATTAAGAGTTTATTTTGGACTACTGACTTTGAGTTTTTGATTTTTATATTTGTCCACCAGGTGGCGCTACTTTTTTACCATTCAATGCATGCATCAAAATTACACACTTTTTACTGTTTTCTGCAAGGTTTTC
>JASGAU010370995.1:0-14137 GCA_030220045.1 Australoheros facetus | reverse complement strand
GCTCCCTCTTCACCACGACAGACCGGTGCAGCGTCCGCATCACTGCAGAAGCAGCCCCGATCCGTCTGTCGATCTCCCGCTCCCTTCTCCCGTCACCCGTCACTTCTCTGTTCTTTATTGTGTTGTTGTCTGTGTTTCTCTGTTTTGTAATTTCCTCTTGTTTTCTAAGGTTCAGTATACTAGATGTCTGTCCTGCCTTGGTTTAAGTTTTTGTAGTTTCTCCTTTGCAAGAGCCTCCAGCATTAAAGCTATTTTGAGTTCAGCTCAGTTTTCACGCGTCCTGCATTTGGGTCCAACCTCTGCCTGCCACACAGCCACACCTTGACAGTTCAACAAGATTCAGCCAGGAGAGAGACTAACTGAGTGCAGGTGTGCGTGTGGAAGCGGTCTGGCTACTGGCATTTATAATATTTCTGACATGAACTGTTTGAAAAGAGCATGCTGGAGCAGCTGAGGATATCTTAATCTCTCTCCTGAGACAACCAAAGAGCTACATGTTTACAGCTATCCTTTAGCTGATAGCAATGTCAGATATGTTCAGTTAATCAGAAACTACTGAATGTAGCATCGCAACCAGCAGGGGTTAGCTCAGATTTCAGCTGCACAAAAGTTGGTTACGATCATAAGTTTTGTACATGTTTAGACTGCACCCTAGTCTATAGTACATTGCACAGTATCTGTAAACCCTGCATGATTATTTGGCATTCGCTCTATATTTTTAAGGGTTTAAAAAGGCCTTTGATGGAGTTGCCATACTATCTTTTCCTTAAAATGTATCCTTGATGCCCTGTTTCAAAGTCAGCATCCTTAGGATTCTCCACCATACTTGAATTTATACGTCTTTTTAAGTCCTCTGCAGGATCAGTTTAAAAAAAAAAAAAGTCCAACTCTTTGGGTTGTAAAGACTTTGAACAGTGACTTTCAGCACAAACACTGCTTACATTTGCAGAGGAGTTTGAGCCTTGTTAACATGTCTCCATGTAAAGCTTTAAAGCAAGACTGGCAACTTTGTTTTGAGAGTTAAACCAGGTCACAGTGTGCCTCGTTTGGCTCAGTCTCCAACTCCTTGATGTTCCTCTCTGCAGCTATTGAGGTTTTGCAATCACATGACCATTAACCACATGATGTTAACTTGTATACTATTTTAAACATGACAATTTAGGGTCAAGTGAATAAAGCCCCAGTTACACAGGCCTAGAGGTCTGTGACTATCTAGTAACCACCTGTAGTGAGGGAGCAATGTATATTTCATGACAGGTTGGTGAAATCACCTTGTGATTGCACGGGTTGCCCATAGTTTGCATGGAAGAAAACTCAACAACTACTCTGAGTGTTAGTAAAACTTGAAAAAGTGTGCTTTCAAAGTAAAAGCTGTGCCTTAGCACTGCAACTAACACATTTCAAAAGGCTTAACTTTTACTTTTAAAGCAAGTTTTAGCCTTGCTAACATGTCTCCATGTCATACTTTTCTGGTTTGCATTGCATTTTTCACATTTTCACTACTGCTTGGAGAATAGTTGCTGAGTATCTTCCATGGAAGGAAGCCAGCGGAGGCAAGAGGGTTGGGTTACTGTGGACTGACTCAAACTCGCCCCCTCAGCTAAAAGTTCCTGATAAAACATGGAAATGTTAATCAGCAGCTTGGTCTAGGGCAGGGGTCGGCAACCCGGAAAGAGCCATTTAAACCCGGTTTACATGGAAAAGCCGCAAATAGTAGCGGAAGCCGGTAGCCGCTATCGCAAGTGACACATATATTGAGAAACTAAAATAAATAAATAAAATGATTTTATTCTAATATTTCAAGATCACACTAATGTTCCAATTTAAAACTACAACAAAAACCGAACTGAGGAAAAATAAAATGCACTTCAACTGGATACTTATAATTTACTTCCGCGAGCCGCACAGAGCCACACATTAAGCCTGGATGAGCCGCAGGTTGCCGACCCCTGGTCTAGGGATATCGGTTCACACAGGTCAGAAAATGGGACGGCGGGGGCATAGAGCATCTGTTTGCAAAACATCCAGGAGAAGAATGAGATAACCGGCATCCAAGGCCGTCAGGGAGCCAAATTTCAGATTCTACAATTGTTTTGTTACAGGCTGTATGGATTAATTTGTTGACGGCCTTTAGTCTTTCTGGTACCTCTTAATGGTGAAAAATCCAAATCATCTGAATTTTCTTGGCTCGTTCCTCACCGTGCAGAAACATATACGCCTCCAAGTTCTAATCTATTCCGATTCAGCTCCAGATATACTGAGTCTGAGTTTGTACTGTTGTGCATTTCCGTCACAATCACCCTTACCGAGGCCAGAACGGTTGCCCAGACTTCCAGAATTTCACGATAAGCCAGGTATCCCCAAGTCCAATCAGGAGAAAATCCTGGTATCAATAAGCCAAATATATATGCCACGTCCTCAATCGACAGTACAGCCAGGCACGCCATCTTCCACCCTCCACAGGAATCCATAACGTAGCCAGCCGGGTATGTCAATCGGATAAGAAGGAACAGGGTTCTCCTTTCCCCTATCTCCTAATGGTGAAAATCTGATCAAGCAATAGTGTTGAGAGACCAGCTGATCAGATCCATACCTGATCACCTGATTAAAACCAACAACCTCCAGGAACCACTCACCAAGTAGTAGGGAATACAGAATTTTCCCTCATGACCTGTTTTTAAATCACGTCCAATACAAATGGTAAATGGACTGGTTCTTATATAGTGCTTTTAAACTTGAGCACTCAAAGCACTTTATACATGTCTTCATTCACCCGTTCACACACACATTCATAAAAGTACTTTTTTCTACACGCTTAGGTGTCAAGTGTCTTCTAACTTTCACACACATTAACACACCGATGAACGCATCACGAGCAACTCGGGTTCAGTATCTTGCCCAAGGATACTTTGGCATGCAGACTGGAGCTTCCATGGATTGAACCACCAACCTTCCAATTAGTAGATGACCTGCGCTACCTCCTGAGCCACAATATGATGTGCAAGAAAACTCTGAGTCTACAATTAGAAGTTTGATCTGAAGTCTTTGGTGCTCCATGAAGTGGATTCCAGTTGTATTGAACTTTTCTGTGTTCTCTTATTTATTATTAAAACTACTGGCCAGCTTCTGCGATAAATAGTCCCTTTAATACATGTGAAAAAACAATACATTTCTTGTCTTTTCACCCTTGTTCTGGAGATCAGTACACTGTCCCTGCTGCTGGTAGAGATTTGTTATGGCTAGATGATTTTTGGAAAGCTCTCCTCAATGTCCACATAATTGCATGTGCATCTGCAAGCAATGTTTAGTCTAATACACTGTTATTTTTCATTTTGGATTCTGAACACCTACGAGGCAACACCCTTCCTTCCTGCCTTTTCCTTTCCACGCAATGAGCAAAGCAACTCAAGTTCTTTGTGCTTTCTTCACATCAGCTCCCACAGATTGCTCAGATTTACATGTAGTTATATGTTCTACTTTTACCAAAATTCTTCTGAAGCAGTCCTATTATAAAGAAAAAACGTGGTTCAGACCCTTCACACTAATGATTAAACCAAAGCTCTGTGGTAATCTTTGGCATTTCCAAATCCACATTAAAAAGGCACATCCTCTTGAGAAGTGCTCTCTGTCAGTTTGGGATTTCAGTGCAACTGGCGCAAGACTGAAGCCGCAGGATTCACACTTTGCTTCCCCACAGAGATTTGGATACAAACATGCCTTCCTGCCTCGCCAGACTTGGCAAGATCACTCGAACATGTGTCACAGGCCTCACCTCCTCTGGTCTCAGGCATCGTTCTCACCAATATATTTTTACAGCATTTTTTTTTTTGGCAGGGGAGAGGGGTCCGTCCTGCCTCGATGTCCAAACTAAACAGAGAAGCATTACAGGATGGCAAAGAGGAATCTAAATAATTTTGCCACACCAAAGATTGTCTGTTCGACTAGTGTTGGAACATATGTTGGCCTTCTATTGCATGCATTACACATCATCCTTTTTTTGACAGCATCTTCTAATAAACAATTAATTTAAAACAAAACTAACTCATTTATATGTGTGCATCAACTCAGCAACTATAATGGCAATAAAAGTCGAAGTGAGGTAGAAACAAGCAACACATACATGTAGTAATGTCATGCTTTTAAAAATAAACAAATTATTAGTGTTCATTTCTGATTTCTCATCCACTGTAAAATAACATTAATACACAACAAACAACATTCATTAATTGGGCTCCATTTAGCTTTTAGCTAGTCCTGTTAAAAAAAAAGTACACCTGTCAAATCTGAGGTTGTACATATTCAGTTGAACAACAACACACGGTATATTACACTGTGTGATTATTGATTCAACAAAACCAAGACAAAAATGCAGAAGCAGCACCCCATGATTCAGCAGCACATAAAATCACTTTTAGCAGCAATAACCTGAAGTAATCATTTTCTGGATGGCTCCATCAGTCTGTCACTTGAGGTCTGGACTTTGACTGGATTGTTGCAATGTCTTCATTCCTTTCTTTTTCAGTCATTCTGTTGTAGGTTTGCTGTTGTGCTTGGGGTCATTGTCATATTGTATGATCCAATTATGGCCAAGCTTTAGCTGTCAGACAAAAAGTCTCACATTTGACTCTAGAACACTTTGGTATACAGAGGAGTTCATGGTCGGCTTAATGACCGCAAGATGCCCAGGACCTGTGGCAGCAAAACAAGCCCAAATCACCACCCCATCACCGCCGTGCTTAACAATTGGTATGGGGTGTTTGGTGTTGTCCAAACATGATGCTGTGCATCATGGCCAACAAAGAAATAAGGAGTGTAATAGTTCTTATATTGTAGTATGTCTAAAAAAGGCCAAGGACCAGATTATTTTTATGTCCTGATAGATTAAAACCATAGAATTTAAAGAGGCGTACTTTCATTTACCATATCTGTATACTTGATAGCTGAAGTAGAAGCTAGCAGGCTAACGCTAGTTTTCTTGCTCTCTGATGTTAGTTTTTTTTTTTAGTTGTCCTTATGGTGAGTTTGTGCTGGAGTGTTGTTCTGGGAGTCAGTGGTTTGTTGTTGGAAGTGATTAGTGGACTTCATTTGTAAACTACTGTTAACCAGTGTTGTTCACTGTTGACGATGGAAGCAGGAGTCAGTCACTAAAATCTGTCCTAAGAGAGTTGGGAAGGGTCCCCTTTTTTAAGTTGCATTAGAGTCCCTTTACACAAAAGTCACTCAGTATACATTTAAGTAAAAGTCTATCATTAGCATTACACTTAAAAAGTTTAGACATCAAAGCACTTGTTTGCAATGCTTAGTTTGCCCATCCAATAGTCAACACCCTAATTATTAAGAATAAGCAGAAAGTCAATACAGATATTTATAAAAGTGCAGGTATGAGGGTCAAAAAGACTTCTGTTGCTACAGGGCACTGGCATGCACATAGCACTGCCCTCTACTGGAGGCTAATGCTAAATGTACCCATGTAAAACTTATTGAGAGCCTACTCCTTATGTAAAATCATGACAACTGAAGTAAATGGTGCTAATGTTTTGTGTGATTTTTTTAGTCATTATGATACATTTCAAAGGAATAGATTGTAAAAAACAAACAAACAAAAAACCCAAAACAAAACTAATGTACAGTGAGGTCATAGCCTCAGTTCTGCATATTTCGTAAATAGGTCATTTCATAAGTGCCTAAATACAGAGGGAAGTTTATCCAGCCACAAGGCAAAACACATGAGCAATTTGTATGCAATGCATGACCCGCAGTGCCTGGGGCCAAGATCCTGACTGTCTGCTTGGACTCCGTCCGTAAACAAGATCTGATTTCTGAAATTGACGTATTTGAGGTAACATTCCCATGCCTTGATTCTGAAAAGCAGTTCAGGGTTCCAGGCTTGGCAAATACAAGCAAGAAACACAGAGGAACACGAGTGGGAACATTAAAAAAAATTAATGAAATAAAAGATAAAATCTCTCCATCAAAACTAAACCCATTTTGGGGATAAAGCTCTTGCTCACAATACGTTGGAGGATGAATTTATTGATATTAGACTATTAAACTTAATAGCAGGATATGGAGCCATCCTGTCCGCCCTGTACTTGTATTACTTTGGTATTGGCTGGGTCGTTGCTATTGACCTTTGGACGAAAAATCTAACCAGTTGGGCTCGTGTAAGTTTGTGTGTGTGTGTGTGTGTTACAGAGAGAGAGAGAAAAAAAAGGGGAAATCCCTCATCACATTCTGAGGATTACAGTCAGACTGAAAACGAGCCTCCCAGACAGCAGTGAAAGACAAGGATCAAGACCCAAGGTAGAAAAATAACAGAACTCTAGCTGGTCAGATAGATGTTACTGTTAAGACTGCGGCAGCTCGTGAAGCAGGTCAGATCAAACTTTATTTGTAACTCAAGAAGGTGCAGTGAAACACTCTTGCTGTCAGCACATTTTCCATGTTAGTACAGGGCGTTTTTCTTCCACCCTAATGTAAGATTAACGATGGTAGCCTGCATTCAAATTGAAGTTCAGCCTCCTAAGAATTATTAGAGAGGAAATTACAGTGATTCCCCAGTGCTTGTGGCTCATTTTCAACCGTGGCAGCGAAAGAGAGATGAGGTGTGATAAAACAGCTGGCTCCTACAGAAATGGTTTACAGAAACATCTCAATCAAAAATATTCACTACATTACCAGGTGCAGATCTATCCAGGTTTACAGGAAGGTTCTGCTGTTGAGGATGACACCATTAGTAAAAATAGCATGAATCAATTCATTTATTAAGACAATTTAAACAACACACAAAATACGGTTTGTAATGAGGGTTAGGGATTTAGGACCTGGTGCTGGCAAGAATTCATTTTTCTAAAGGTGTCTGAGGCAACATGAAAACCTCATGTCAGCTTTAATGCTCCGGCTCTGCGGCTGACCAGCCTTCAGCCTCCCTTAGACTGGATTAGACCTTTCCAACATTAATTTGTTGGCCAGCGGTTTTCTCATGAGAATAATTCCTTTATTTTATTTTTTTTCTATATTTAATGTTGCACATTTAGTGGGAACAACATCCAACCATCCTGCACCAACAGACACTCAGATATACATTGATCAAGCATAACATTATGTCCACCTGCCTGATATGGTGTCCCCTTTTGCTGCCAAAACAGCCCTGACCCGCCGAGGCATGGACTCCACCTGAAGGTGTGCTGTGGTATCTGCACCAAAATGTTAGCAATAGGTCCTTTAAGTCCTGTAAGTTGCAAGGTGCGGCCTCCATGGTTCAGACCTGTTTGTCCTGCACATCCCACAGATGCTCACTTGGATTGAGATCTGGGGAATTTGGAGGCCAAGTCAACACCTCACACTCCTTGTGCTCCTCAGACCATTCCGGACTCATTTTTGATTTGTGGCAGGGCACATTATCCTGTTGAAAGATGTCACAGGGAATACAGTTTCATGGAAAAACTATATTCCCATGAAACATGGTCTGCAACAGTGCTTAGTTACATGGTACATATCAAAGTAACTTCCACATAGATGGCAGGACCCAAGGTTTCCCAGCAGAACATTTCCCAAAGCATCACACTGCCTCCACCAGCTTGCCTTCTTCCCATAGTGCATCCTGGTGGCAGGTGTTACCCAGGTAAGTGACATATGCACCCGGCAGGTGACAGGGGTCAGCATGGGCACCCTGACAGGTCTGCGGCTATGCAGCCTCATACACAAGAAAATTATGATTGTGATCCTGCTTTTAACCCATCAACTTTGAGAACATAATGTTCACTTGCTCACTAATATAGCCCACTCACTAACAGGTGTCATGATGAAGAGATAATCAGTATTATGTATTTCACCTGTCAGTTGTCAGTAATGTTATACTGTCAGTAATGATCAGTGTAAGTCTAGCTTGTAACATGGGGGGTGTCCATAAGCAAGTGTTCTTTGAAGGGCACATGGATTGGTCAAGGGTCGGGACGATGATCACCCCAAAAATATAAATAAAAAAAATTGCTACATGCAGAGGGTTACTCTGACAGAAAGGAATTTAAGGGATAGGGTGAGATGAAGGCAGATCATCTACAGTGGCAACCCCTAAAGGTGGGGGAGTTTGAGAAGAAATAAGTCTAGTTTTATGAAAGTTCCACTTTATTTTTTTTATTTTTTTTGGGAAAAAAGCAAACCCATAATTAAAAAGACAAGCTTAAAGATTATATTCTGAAACTTTAAAAAGAAACAGTCCCATCAGGGTAAAATACGCATCAACGTGCCAACAATAAGTAGGTAAAATGCTCATGCTGTTCTACAGGTGACATGAACGTCAGTTTCTGAACAAGTTTTTAAATATAAAAAAGGCATCATGAGGGGTTTTAATAGTCTGCGACTGGAAATACAGTAAGGCTTTCTGTCTGAAGGCGAACATCTCCCACTAGTTAAATTATCCCAAAGTCAAAAGCACCAAAATAGAAATGGCTCTGAATTGGCCCCTGCTGCAAGTCACTTCTTACTGGCGATCCTCTTTGACCTCCTTGGACCTTCGCTTTGTGCCTCCTCTGCAGCATCAGCCGCAGCAGCTCTCCTCCTGCCACGAGAGGGCGCCTCAGCTTCCCCAGTTTTCACTTTACTTTGATTTTTCTGTTGGGAAACTGTGGTCTGAGCCGTTCCAGCAGGCTTTCGTCTTCTTACTCTCACAGGCTGTACTGACTCTCGAGCATTTAAATCCTGCACTTCAGTTTTCTCCTTTTTCACTCTGGCTGCTTTAACCGTCTTTTTCTGCTGCTCTGCAGCAGCTCCAGACAGGTTTGGCTCCCCTTCTGCTAAGGTTTGCAGAGCATTTGTGTTTCTACTCCTTGTTGATTTACTTTTGTTTGTTGTGTCTTGCAACTTTTCAGTAGATTTAACAGCTTTTTTCCGTCCCTTTCTTTGAGGCTTCGCTTGGTTTTTAGTGGCCAAGTCATCTTTGATTTCTGGTTCTTCTGTGATGTTCACCTGCATTTCAAGAGATTTGCAGGTTTCCTTTGAAACCGTATAAATGGAAACATAGCAAACCTTCAGTTACTTTGTAGATACGGACACTAATGCTCAAGTCATTGTTCAAGATAAATGAAGGCCTATAATAATGGGATTAAATTAGGTCCTCACCTCTCGCTGTGAAAGTTCAGCTTTCAAGTCCGATAACTGTCTCATCAACCCCTGTATCCTTAGCTGAAACGGGATACAAATAGTCAATAACTGTACAGGAGCCTCTTTTATGGAAGACCAAAGGTGTCACATTAAAAAAAAAATTTAAAAAAAAATCCCTTTTAATAAATCACAATTTTAGGATTTATCTGGGCATACTTTAAATCAGTGGCATAAATTGTTTTAATTTTGAATTTGTTTATTATTCACATTCAAAAACTCCCTACTTTTACATATTTAACAGCATTATTGTCCAGAGAAATTAACTAAGAGCCTCAGTTCTGTCAGTTTCTTGACTGGAGGCAGCCATTTCCATTACAGTCCTTGAATTGATCAAAAGTCAACTTCATGAAACACTTTGAACATAGCCAAGACAACTTGCTGGAGTTCAAACTAAGAATCAGAATGGCCAAGAATGTGATTTTGAACCTGGCATGGTTGTAGGTGTCAGACTGGTCTTAGTATTTTAAAAACTGCTGGTCTACTGGGATTTTCCCACACAACCTTCTGTAGAGTTTCAGATCTAAAAGTGAGAAAATATCCAGTGAGCAGCAGTTGATGCCAGAGGTCAGAGGAGAATGGCCAGACTTCTTTAAGTTGATGGGAAGGCAACAGTAACTCAAATGACTATGCGTTACAACCAAGGTATGCAGGAGAGCAATGTGAATGCACAACACACTGAACCTAGAAGCAGATGGGGTACAGCACACCGGGTGCCACTCCTGTCCGCTAAGAACAGGAAACGGACGCTATAATTCACACAAGATCACCAAAACTGGATAATAGAAGACTGGAAAAAACAGCATGATCTGATGAATCTTGAGTTCTACTGGGACACTCAGAGGGTAGGGTCAGAATTTGGTGTAAGCAAAATGAAAGCATGGATCCATCCTGCCTTATACCAACAGGTCAGGCTGCTGGTGGTGCAATGGTATGGGGCATATTTTCTTTGCACACTTTGGGCCCCTTAATACCAACTGAGAATTATTTAAATGCCAGAGCCCACGCAAGTACTTTTACTGACCATGTCCATCCCTTTATGACCACAGTTTACCCATCTTCCGATGGCTGCTTCCACCAGGATAACACAATGTCACAAAGCTCAGATCATCTCAAACTGGTTTCTTGAACATAATGAGTTCACTGTACTAAGATGACCTCCACAGTCACCAGATCTCAATCCCATAGAGCACCTTTGGGATGTGGTGGAATGGGAGAGTCACATCATGGATGTGCAGCTGACAAATTTGCAGCAACTGTGTGATAAAATCATGTCAACATGGACCAAAACCTCTGAGGAATGTTTCCAGCACCTTGTTGAATCTGTGCTATGAAGAATTAAAGCTGCCAAAAGGGGTCCAAACTGGTACTAGCAAGGTGTACCCAACAATGTAGCCAGTAAGTGTATATTTTGGCCCTCCATATTCTCTTACCTGTTCACTGGCGATGTGCTTTTCCATCTGCCCTCTTTCTTCAGCTTCCTCCTTCCTTCTGTGATGTCAAAGAGATGAACAATGATGTGCATTTTTTTCCCCACTATAGAAGTAAAGATGCTGACAACAGAGCCATGATCCTGGCCCTGCATGACATTATCCAAGACAGACATTACTTGTTTGCCACCATCCTCTCTATTTGATAGAGCTCAACCCTCGTCTTATCCACGGCATCCTGGATGTCTTTCATCGTCACCATGGATAGGAGAGATTTCACATCCACATCAGCTAAGTCAGCCAGTGGGGATGTCATTTTGAGGACCACCTTTGCCCACTCGGTGACCTCTTCACAGGATGGGAACTGACGGGGGAAAAAGNGCACAGGTTTTATTGTCAAAACACATTTCTAATGAAAGTTCAAAAGATTTAGGTTTTTGCCTTGAGAGAAAAAAAATCTGCAGGTTTAGGTTAGTATTTGATGTTGTGGATTGAATGTGCCTCTTAACCTTTGTTAAGAGCTTCCATGATTTTGAGGAATTTCCAGTGAATTTTATCTAACAGACTGCTGTAAATGCCAGAAGGAATCATTTCAAAGGATCCATCATTTTAAACTTCAGGTTTTTGCCGTCTCTGACCTTGAACAAAAGACTTTTTGGGTGGGGTGGGGAACAGTGCTATTTTAGGGGAAATATAAAATGCCAATAAAAATGCCTGTAACAGACTCCAGCTTAAACATTCACTGAGTTATTAGGACAATAAAAAAGACAGATGCGCCCTAATGGCAGCTATAGAGGCAAAGAAACATCAAGGAGCTTTTAGAGGCTAGAATTTTGTAGGCAAGGTTCTCACAGGATAGAAGGTCATCTTGAATAAGTTTTGCTGTCTATCGTGTGAAAATTTCCATGTTTATTGCATTTCAGAATAACTCACCCTCTTGAGCTCAGCCTCCACTTTCTCCTTGGAAGCACATGCCAGCTCTAAGGCCATTGTTTCCTTTTTTAACAGCTTTTGCACTTCTTCTAGTTCACCCTGAGGACCGACAGAATATCCAGCTGTATCAGCACAGTGTGGTTTTAGCAGCACAGTTAAAATGTCACTATAAAGGCCTACCTGCAGTTTTTTAACAAGTTGCTCTTCTTTCATCTTTTTGATAAATTCCAAGTCGGCGGTAGTCAGCTGGTAGCCCTTCATTCCTTTCAACATAGAATGGGGGTCATCTGATTTTGAAGATTCTGAGCAAATAAAGAAAAGATCTTCACAAATGTTCACGTGCAGCTTTATTTATAAAACTAAAATCCAGAGGATTTCAGTTTGCTGCTCAATAAATCAGAACTAACTTACTTCTCTGCTTTTGACACAGATACCAGTTAAAATCCAAGAGAAATTTTTAATATCTGAATGATTTTTGAAGCATTTTAAACTGTTGATCACCTGTATTTGTCTCAAGACCGCTTATCACAGGCGGCCTGTTTTGGTCACCTTCATCTCCATCTCTGATACCATCCTGCTCATGAAAGGGTAACAGTTTTGTGCATGAAGTCAATGAAGTAAAGTCTGTTTTGTTTTTTGTAGTTTTTTTTTTTTTTTTTTTTAAAGCAGTAAACTGATGCAAGTACCTGCATATGGTGTTGTGGCTCCTCACAGGAACCGGTGAAATCCAACTGCCTTGTTATGTTTGCTAAGGGAGGAGTCCTGGGGAGCTGCCGACCTGATGGGATGCAATTCCCCAAACTGCAGCTCCGTCGCAGAATTTCAAAGTATGTGTCAGACATGTCTGTGTTTCTCCTTCAGCATAATCACAAAAAAGAGAAAAACAAAAAAAAAGTACTGAATTTCTGGCAGCAAAGGCCTACTGTAGCTGACAGGTGAAAGCAAAAGACACTGCTAACACAAGCTGTGCTCCCCAAGTAGCGCCCACCTGTGGCCTTTATAGCAGGTAACTCCACCCAGCAGATGAACCATGTGTAGCCTTTAAGACCTCAGATAGCACTCAATCAAAACATGTGACATTAAGTAAGTAAGTATAGTATTCACCGTATCTGTTTCTGGAGATGCTTTGAGAAGTTCTAGAAACCTTTTGGCCAACCAACTCTCAGTCTAGGTCTCCTTCGCTATAGAGCTGGCTGGAACTACCCACTTCTTGTAACTGTATAGACCCATAACACTAATTAACTCACTAATCAGCAAATGAACTTAACGTGCGTACAATCATCTCTCAAACATCCAAAAAATAAATATGTCTGACTGGTTGGTAAGATGAATGAAAAAGGCCTCTGAGGCCTGGAGCTATGATGCCAATGTAAATAACTGGCAGATGTTGCCACAGAAAGATGTAACTATGTCCTAACTGTATATGCCAGCCTCAGTAGCATTACTTTATAAAACTGTGACGAGCTCTCAAGGTGTTTTATCATTTTCTTAGGGCATGAGCTTCACCTCTTTCCAGACCTTTAGTCCACTCCATAAGCCCACAGATAAAAGTAAAGATGAAACTAGTGCACAGTGCTGCACCATGACAGGTCCACCTCTGCAGAGGTCTGCTGTTTTCCCTCCCTGCTATGCTTAAATCATCACTGCATCATTGTTTTCAGCTGTGGCTCACAGATGGCTGGTCTTTCCTTCTCTGCCAGTAGGTGGTGACAGATTCTTTTAGATTTGAAGCACAGGAAGTAACATTTCATTTTATATTGGGGCAGAAAAGTGCTTAAAATAAAAGATTTTGCACTATTTTTTACACCATTTAAACAGGTGAAGAACTTTTATTACTAATGCTGGACTGCAATCCCTGATGTTAATTATGAGCAATGTGACAAATGCATTATTTGATTGGGGAATCTTTAAAAAAGTTTTTAAATCCACATGGACAACTGTGAACACTACCTCAGTACATTTACAATAAGGGTAATTTTAGACTGCTTTATAACACTTGAATATTCTCATTTGTGTTATTTTATATATCATTTTAGAGGCAAATATTTGTCTTTATGTGCTAGAAAGACAGGAGGCAGAGCTGGAGGTGGCAGAGTTAAAGATGTTAAGATTTTCAATGGAAGTGACCAGGATGGAATAAGGACATCTGAGGGATAGCTCATGATGGATCCAATGGTGGTTTGGAGACAAAGTTAAAGAGGCAAGGCTGAGATGGTTTGAACATTTGCAGAGGAGGGATGATCAATATACTGGACAAAGGATGTTGAAGCTGCCATGCAGGAGGAAAAGAGGAAAAGCACAGAGGAGGTTAATGATGTAGTAAAGGAGGACATGCAGAGGGTTGGTGTGACAGTGGAGGATGCTAGCGATAGGGTGAGGTGGAGGCAGATGATCTGCTGTGGTGACCCCTAAAGGGAGCAGCCAGAAGAAGAAGATGCTTTGGCTTTATATGCTGCTTCTAACTAGGGATGCCCTGATTCTTTTTTTTCAGTTCTGATTTGCAGAGGTGGGAAGTAACGAAGTACAAATACTTCGTTACTGTACTTAAGTAGATTTTTTAGGTATCTGTACTTTACTTAAGTATTTATTTTTCTGAGTACTTTTTACTTTTACTC
>JASGAU010370993.1:0-15531 GCA_030220045.1 Australoheros facetus | reverse complement strand
TGTCGTAGTACTGGCAAGAATTTAAAACTACTTTCACCCCCTGATCACTGATTGAAGAAAATAAGAACAACCCCAGGTTTCTTTTCAGCACTGTATCCAGGCTAACAAAGAGTCAGAGCTCTGTATTCCCTTAATTTTAACTAGTAATGACTTCATGAATTTCTTCACAAATAAATCATTATCAGAGGATCTACTTATTATTGATGTAATTTTTCTTTTGGGGTGCCTAAACTTATGCACCTGCCTAATTTTGTTTAAATAATTATTGCACACTTTCTGTAAATCCTATAAACTTCATTTCGTTTCTCAAATATCACTGTGTTAATCTGCTATATCAGAGGTCCCCAACCCCCGGGCCCCGGACCGGTACCAGGCCGTAGGTCATTTGATACCGGGCCGCGCAAGACTAAATAACTTACATTATTTCCGTTTTACTTATCTGAGGCTGAACGGCGTTTTATTTTGAAAAATTGGTGGATGCTCTCCGCTACATCCGTCTGAGTCTCTTTTGACGCGTGTCAAGACGCTTGTCTTGGTCACGAGATAGTCACCGCTAAAATTAAACCCACAAGCTTCGCTGGTTCCCGTACCTGGCTAACGAAATAGGTTGGTTGACCTACGTTACGCTTATTTAAATATTTGAGTGCTCAACAAGAGTAGAAAAGCACTATACAAGAACTAGTCCATTTACATTTTTATTTAGCAGTGAGGGGATAGCAGTGAGGTGGACCCAGCCATCAAGCTGACTCCCTGGCGCTCAACACCGCGGCTCTGCAGCCACTCTCCTGTGAAATCAAAGCTTGTATTGTGTGTGCCGGTGTTCGTTCGAGTCGCGTTTCCCCATCAGATACTGTTTTCCCACCGTCTCCTCGCCGCGCCCTGCCGCCCACGTGGCAAAAAGCGGTATCTGATGGCTGTCATTGGGTCATCAGTTACTGTTCCCCCCACTTTATTATAGGGGGAACGGTATGTGATGGGTGACATAAAGCCATCAGATACCGTTCCCCCTGTAATAAACTCTTAGGGGGTTGTCTGATTGTTGGAGCCTCTGTGCCTTGATGTGACTTGTGATTTGGCACTATATAAATTGAATTGAACTGAATTGAACTGAATTGAATTGAATTGAATTGAATTGCAGCACGGTGGCGCAGTGGTTAGCACTGCTGCCTCACAGTTAGAATACCATCTGGAAGGCCTGGGTTCAATTCCACCTTGGCCCAGGCCTCTCTGTGTGGAGTTTGCATGTTCTCCCCGTGCTTGCGTGGGTTTCCTTCCACATGCACTTACTGGGATTAGGTTAATTGGCTACTCTAAATTGTGAATGAGAGTGTGTGTGTGTGTTTGTCTTTCTGTGTTAGCCCTGTGACAGGCTGGCGACCTGTTCAGGGTGTATCCTGCCTCTCGCCCTATGAAAGCTGGGATAGGCTCCAGCCCCCCCGCGACCCTGAACAGGATAAGCGGAAGCGAATGGATGGATGAACTGAATTGAATTGAACAAGGAAAATATTATACACCATAACATATGAGTGAATCATATATGAAGATAAATATAAAGAACTAAATTGTGTTTTTTTAAGTTAATTTCTTCCCTCATGTCATCCATTTACATATCTGACTCTGATCACTGCCACCATAAGGTTAACATGAGTATAACCCTTCTCTAAACTTAACCTATAGCCAAAACTTGAACCATATCAGTGGACGGGGATTACATAATTCATCATTTTTGGTCTTTTTCAAAGGCTGTGACAAACATGTTTTTTGTCCTTTATGCTGGGGAACACTGAGTAACTCATTGGCCTACTGCCCTGAAGCCATCAAGGTCAAAAAAGTCAGGGAGAGATCTGCTCCACACAGTGCAACAGCAAATCAGCATTGCACCGAAATTTAGAGTAAAGCAACAAAAGAACTGATAATGATTCTTTCCCCACAATAACCTTTCCTCCTGCCTTTGTTCTTTTTACCCACACTCCTCTCATCCCTTCATAATTTTCTCTTTCACTAAATGCCTGTCAGGTCTCTCACTCCTTCCCTTGCTTTTCTGTCCCTCTCTGTCTGTCTGTCTTTTTCCCCTCTCTCTGGGTAAGAATAAGGAGCAGCACTTCTATTCAGACCGGTAATTACATTTCTGTCCTTTGTTGGAGCCGAGTGTTATTTTCCATTAATGGTTGGACATATTATATAAGCAAGTCTTTATGGAAGTGATAATGGTCAGGGACAGAGGCGATGGTGAGCAGGCGAGTGTATCAGTGTTGCTCTTTTTCACAGAAGGGGCACAGCAGAGCTTTCATTAATCCTTCAAGAGTGCACACCTAACCCTGCTGTAAATGAACACACACATATGTACAGCTAGACAGGGATAAAGTGACACATGCGTACATACACAACACAGATATACTCACATATTCGCATATGTGGTTGGCCACCACAAACATCAGCCACCATCAACCCCACTCCCCATTCAGAAAAGCAGAGAAATAG
Source organism: Australoheros facetus (assembly GCA_030220045.1). Lineage (NCBI taxonomy): Eukaryota > Metazoa > Chordata > Actinopteri > Cichliformes > Cichlidae > Australoheros > Australoheros facetus. The sequence continues at coordinate 13,050 of JASGAU010370993.1, read as the reverse complement.
GCCATGGTGATACGCTGATGCAGAGGTTATGCCCACTTTCACGATATAATTAATTCATCTGTTGTTTGCAAAATGCTGTATGAAATATAGATGGTCTGAGTTTGGCTTTAATGTTTCATACAACCATGACTGTGGGAGCAGGAAGGCTGGGAAACGTGGCCCTTGCTGCACACTCTGTTAACTCATGATGGATGGATGGATGGATGGATGGATGGATGGATGGATGGATGGATGTTAGTCATAAGTTTATTATATAATTGTGCACTTGATCTGTTTGCAGTATTACTGTATATTTGCACAGTGTGTTTGTGGAGGTGGGCAAGTAGCAAATGCAATTTCACATTTAATGTCAGCTTAGCAGAATACAGAAATGGAAATTATTCAATAGGTTAGGATTATTTATTTATTTATTAATTTATATATATATTTTTTTATTATTTTGCAAATCTAACAACTTCTTGAGCTGAAAAATGAAGCCAATGTGGAAATGCCACAATCTGCAATTCTGTAAATGGCCACATGGGGCTACCTTTAAAATGTTCAGCTTTAAAGGCAAAATAAACATCTTTATAGACTGCTACAAAAAAGGGTGATCTGCCATAATTATGCTCCTTCATCAAAAAGGTTCTTGGCGTACATTTTTATATAACTCACTTTTTATTTGTTTGTTTTATTGTATTAAGGCTTGAAGTCCTGCAATATTAGGGACATCTACATTTTTAGAAATAGATAGATCACTTTGAGGTGATTGTTTTGTCATTTGTAAATAAAGTTGAACTGAATTGCTAGGTGTCACCGCAGCTAATTTGGGTTACTGAACGCAACCTTGTGACCTTTACCTGTTTGTGGTGACGGAGCGTTTTGGAGCATTTTTAATGCAATTATCTGACAAATAACATGTCCCACTGTGGAATTTTACTGAAGATTTGGCATGCTAAATTCTGCTAAAAGCTGCTTTGCACTAATTAACATGTTTTTCTGTCTGTGGGATGCACACACGCACTTGCAAACAAAGATTTAGATAATAAATAAAGCACTCCACCTTCTCATGAGAGTTCACAATCCAAAGGGGATGTCACAGTGGCTTTTACTATATACAGTGAATGCTAATATGCAGTACATACACTCACACTGACATGACCATGTCTATATATACCATGGCACTGAGTTGGTGCCATGTGACTGGCTGATTAGGTATTTGTGTTACTGAGCAGCTGAGCAGGTGTACCTAACAAAGTAGCTGGTGAGTGTAATAAATGCAACCTATAAGAGTTTTGGAGGCCAGTAAAGCTTATGAACATTTCCTACACACAAAAGGAAACTATATCAATATTACAACTGTGGCCAAAAAGGAAAAAAAAAAAAAATAAAATTACAACCCAATTCCCAAAAAAGGTGGGATGTTGTGTAAAATGTAAATAAAAACAGAATGCAATGATTTGCAAATGTCATGAACCCATATTTTATTCACAGTAGAACATAGAAAACATATCAAATGAGGAAATGTACCATTTTAAGAAAATATTTTTAACTTTTTGTATTCTAACAGCAGTTTGTAAACATCTGGGAACTGAGGAGACCAGCTGATGGACTTTCGGAAGAGGAATGTTGTCCCATTCTTGTCTGATACAGAATTCTAGCTGCTCAACAGTCCTGAGTCTGCCTCACTGGATTTTTCATTTCATAATGCACCAAACGTTTTCAGCTGGTGAAAGATCTCCACCCCTGTGCCATCAGAGATGCAGGCTTTTGAACTGAGTGCTGAAAACAATTCTTTAGTCTGGAGAACGCAGCATCCATGTTTTCCTAAAAGAATTTCAAACCTTGATTTGCCTGACCACAGAACAGCTTCCCACTTTGCTTCAGTCCATTTTAAATGAACAGTGATATTTCTGGACCATGTTCACATATGGCTTCCTCTTTGCATGATAGAGCTTTAACCTGCATTTGTGGATGGCGCAGTGAACTGGTTCACAGACAGTGATTCCTGGTGTAGTCAAAGCCTTCACAATTTTACACTCAGGAACATCATTCTGAAATCGTTCCACAATTTGTGGATGCAGTTTTTTTTGCAGGTTGGTGAACCACTGCCCATCTTCACTTCATACTCATACTTGTGTTTGTTTAGAAGCTAAACTGTACTTATCAGTGTTTCTCACAGAGCCAGTACACACAGACACATCATCACCTGTGTCTACTGCATAAATTAATAGACAACATGCGGTATTTTATTTAATTGATGTTTGGTTGGTTCATAAATTGGCATTTATGGATTGTCTACAGCTGTAACTTTCCTGTTAGGCCTGAGCATGATGAGATCAATGTGAAAGTAAAACATGGTCCTGATCATGCATTACACATGTGGCAGAAAAACCTTTCATTTTCACTTCACTGTAAAAGGCAGCATTGAATTCAAACCAACAAATTCAAAATGATAATAATATAGTTTGGTCAGCCAGGAAAAAATAAACATGCATAGCAACACATCACACAGCCATGTAGCATCACTTTTACCTACTAGAACAAAACATGATGGAAAGTGACAGCATCGCTTCGGGCAACATGAGAGAAAGAGAGAAGACAGAGATGGAAACGGGGAGGGGAGGGGAAGTAGAGGATAGGCTGAGCTATACTGTTACATCAGTGTACATAAAAATGCACACACCTACAAATCATACCGCAGCCATACATGAGTTGTCTAGTCTGGCATGTTTTGATTTGGGGAGGGTTACAGTGCTGGGGAAACATTTGGGAAGACCACACAGGTGGGTGTTGGACCAACACTGCTGATAGGTGGATGTATGATCTTGGGCAGAGTATCATCCCCCATGTTCCCTCGGCTAATTTAAGTTAACCCAACTGCCTCCAGCTAAATAACCCATGAATATAAAAGTGGTATTTATCCTCTCATTCAGCTCTTAGCAAAAAACATAATAAACTAATTTTCCAAAATATCAAATAATTTTATTTATTTTTATGGTTACCCAGTAGTTTCATTACACTTCAGTTCTCTATGAAGGGATGCTCCTGATTGGTCATACTTTGTAGATTAAAAAAGTAGCCATCCTTACTGAATTCTGTTGTAATGCAAGAAGTAAGCAAAGGACTGTAATTCATCATTTCACTTTAATATATAGTGTTGCCTTAAAGTTTCTGACTTGTGTTTAAAGTCCTAACAACACTCACATTTTATGAAAGCAGAGCAGAGTTTGTCAGAAAGCTATTAATTTTTCAATTTCAGAGTTTCTGTGTGTTGGAAATTTGTTAAGAGGAATATAAAGTAGGGCTGTTATTAATATTTATTGCAGTCACTGGATACATATTCAATTTACGCTGATAAAAACAAAGACAGCAGCAAAACCCTACAACCCTACATACAAGAAACAAAAACCTTACATTTACCTAGACCTGAACACAATGCAAAAGTCCCGAGATATTCCTATAAGACTAATCAGGGCCACAGCAAGGAAACAAAACTGTACACACCAGCTCACATTAGGAAGAAATCAGTGACCTTGTATCTTAGTACACATACACAACACTCAAGTTTTTTAAAAAAACAACAACAACAACAACACCATATTATACTCTGAAAGTCAAGTTGTTTGATCTTGTATCGAGATGATGCAGGTGACTGAGTACATTGCGCTGACAAGGATCTAACATGGTGTCCTTCAGCTCCACTATTCTCACATGTGCCTACAAAGGTAATATTGCAGAGTAATCACAACAACATGTCTCCCTCATAATGCCCTGTAATGAGATTTCCAGTCGCACGTCCATTGATTTCAGCCTATCTTGACCCTCTCAGACAGAAAGAGGCTGAAATTGGTTTTGGCACCAAGAGGTACTGAAAAAGAGAGAAAAGGCAAAGACACTGGACTGTTGGTCCTTCATATCTGATATATATATATATATATCAGAGTAATATATATTTATATTTTTTTTTTTTTGCAACAAGGTGATGGAAGATCATTGCAGAGCAACAGAACAAGGTCTGTGTTAGGTGTGCAGAGAAAATGTTTATCACTTTGTATTTACAAAACAACATACATAACATTTGTACAAGCATCAGTGGCGAATTCACGGGCAACCATGCATATGTATGTGTGTGCATTCACGCGTGCATGTGTTTACATTGTGTGACAAAATGCGTGTAAATCCACAGTTAAATGAAGTCGGAATCTTTGAGCGAGGATGTCTACACGTTATAAAGACCTGTAATTAGCAGATACAGTGAATCATTATCAAGATGACACTTATGAAAGAAACCAATTTGTGTGTCATCTTGTCGTACATGACCCTTTTTAGCGTGTGTGTGTGTGTGTGTGTGTGTGTGTGTGTGTGTGTGTGTGTGTGTGTGTGTGTAACTGTATACATGTCTGTCTCCCTGTATTTGTCATGTTGGGCGAGAGTTGACGTTGCCAGCAGGTTTTCTCATTAGTGAAAAACGAAAGCTCTTTCGTGCTTTTAACCCACGAGACTTGAAAGATAAAGGAAGAAAGACAGAATGACAGACAGGGGCTGGGAGGGGGATTATGGAGAAAGAGGCTGTGATTGACTCGCTGAGCAACTTAATAAGTTTTTAAATGAGAGACAAAAGGAAAACAGGATTGAGAGAAAATGAAAAACTACACTCGTGAGGTCGGGCCAAATGGAGGTAGACGGGGCAGACAAGAGGCACAACATTATTTATGGACTGGGAGTAAGGCGAACATGAAGCTACTTCACAGACTGGATATGTCTTCTAAAAAGCCAAGTGAAGGTTCACTTTTCTCCCACTCTATGTCTCTTCAAACACTCTGAAACACGCATGAATGCTGACAATGCACAAATACAGCACACACACATACACACACCTTTAATCCCATTCATCTATCAATATTTCAGCATGGCAGAAGAAGGACATGACTGTTACCAGGCAGACTAAAAAAACCCAATCATATTCAAAATGATGACAATCAGCAAGAAATGGCAAAATTGTTACATGAAAAACTGAAAAGAGGAGGCACAAAATCATTGTGGTGACAGTTCTTCAGTGTAGCCATGCACTTGTTCTGTACAACCACTGCACCCATCACCCCACTGGTCTGGCTGGGGAGACAGAGGACTGGCAAGGTTGGGTGGAGGGACTGAATCAGTATCCAGGGAGAAAGGGGGTGGGGGTGGGGGGAATCACATCTGGACCACAGACTGAGTGAGAGGAAGAGCAGGATGAGGAGGAGGAGGGGTGGAACATAGACTCAGCTTAATGAATCATTGCCCTAACAAACACACATGCAGTCATCTTTCCACCACTTCAGAGGACACTGACTTAAATGCATTCCCCGGAGACATTCCCTAAGCGTGAGCATAACTACTACTTTCCAAACCCTAACCCATTAATCTAAACATAACCTTTAAATCAAAATTAAATCAAAATTACAATTAACAGTTTACATAATGAGGACTTGCTTTGTATCCCAAAAGAAAGGCAGGTCCCCCACACTGTGACTGTGTAAACAGCTTTATTCAACCACAACATGAGTAATACACATGCCCTTCCCCACTGCATGTTTCACCCTGCAGCGCCCCCACCTCTCCCCCACCCCCCATCCCCCTTTAAAACAATCTAACACAGACATAGTTACAGTGCATTCATTTCGTGTAGACACTCAGACAGCCATACACATACTGTGACCAGTTTTATTTCCATTTATTGTTTTGGGGATTTAACACCAACCCAACTCAACAAAGGAGAACTTCACGGAATACTGCATTAACATTCTCTTTCATCAGCACTGGATTTGCATCTATGCACAGCTGAAAATTTTAGATCAATTTAAAGGAGCGCCCGGTGGTCATGTTTGCCCTGTTGTAAATATCCACTCCCAGCTAATGGCATTTACAATGACATTTCTACCACTCTGCATTTTTTTCTTCACAGATGGCATTAATGTTTTTGGGAATGCCCGGCGTGCTGCGGAGCCTCCCTGTAAGAACTTTGCCCCTCAGCTTTTTCCCTCCATTTGTGTCTTTGCGTGTGCTTTTCAACAGATATGGACACACACATTCCACAGTCAGGCAGTCGATGGAGCTCCAGCGTGTTGCGGTGATTATGCTGGTCAATGTGCTCTGCTGTGTGACTGCATGCCCCCAAGACTGAGGCTGAGTCTAGACACGAGTCAGCCAAGCCGCCCTGCTGACCTATATCCTACAGTTACACAAAGTGAGAGACATAGGGAAACAGAGAGAGAGAGAGACGGAGAGAGGCAATGTGCAAGGGAATAGAGAGAGAGAGGGGGATGATGGGAGACATGAAGAGAGGATGCAGAAAGTGAAAGGGTGCAATAAAGTGAGAGAGCAAATTCAGAGAAGGGGAAAAGACGAGCACGCAAGACAGAGAGCGAGCAAAGATGCAGACAGGAAAGAGGGGGATGGAGAGGGGAAACGAGGAAGGGCGAGGGAGCGATGCTTCTATGGATAATTCAGAACGAGCTAAAAGGGAAAAGGGATAGGAGAAGAGGAGAAATTGGAAGTGGCAACCACTAAAGCAAAGAGAGAGCGATGGCTAAGTACAGCATGTAAAGCAAAAGAAACAGAGGAGAGAGCACTGAAAAAAATCCCAAGAGATGGACACTGACCACACTAAACTATCACCATGATATCAGCACTGAGAAGATGCATCAAAGCCTGCACTGGCATATTACCCCAACCCATCTTCAATATGACTGTTCGTATCTAGAATCCAAATAACATTTTTCTAAAATTTGCAATAACACTTTAATTGAAGACGGTGTTCAATTAACAATTTATTAACTTTCAGCACTGTATCTATGGCTTACAATTCTACTGTTAAAGCTCTGAGTGTTTCCAGTAGCATTGGTGATTTGATAAATACAATCCTATCATTTTAGCTGCAGCAGTCATCCTTTTGTTACAGTACACATGCACACATCCAGACCCAGTAAAGCCACTCTGAAGTAACTTAGTGTTTACCATCTCAACCATGAAGCTCAATGGACAACTCATCATCTATGTCCTTCCAATTTTTTCTTTCTCTTTTCCCCATTACTCTTCCTCCCAGAATGGGAGAATGAATAGGCCCAGACAGAAGAGGACAAAGACTTAACATGTTTTTCTCTCTTTTCTTCTGCGCATTGAGAGGATGAGCTGGACTGTACTAATAGTCTTTGTGTGTGTGAATGGGACAGAGGGCTTTTTTGTGTGTGTGTTCCAGACAGCGGCGCATAAGGCAGGACTTAAGTAGATGTTCGCCAAAGCGTGCGTAATGCCAGGGAAATATCAACTAATCCCTACACTCTTCTACCCTTTACCCCTCCCTCAACATTCATTCTTCTCCTCCTCCTACTCATCATCAGCATCATCACCATCATCACCCTACTGTGCGGCTACATTGAACCCTTAAAATAATATTTTTAAATGTGATTTTACATCTTAAATAAAGGATTCAAAATTCAGAGATGAAGATTCAGACATGGAATCCCAAGCACACTGTACTGCACTCTCCCTGTCACACACACATAAACACACACACACACACACGCACACATGCAGTGTGCACTCCATGGGGGATTGTTGTTGTTTCTTAATCCTGGTGGATTAAAAGACTAACAGACTCATTTTACCTCAGCCCAAACAAAGAGAGATGTCAAATCATCCACCCAACGCTAAAGGTGATGACTGTATTAACATGATGAAGCTGCATGTGTGTACTTTTGTATATTTGCAGGGGGTAGGGTGTGGTGGCAGGGAGTTATCCGGCCTCTATTACTACTAGCAAAAAAAGGAAAAGGGTGAAAATCATAGCACCTGTTGTGAACGTTCACGACCTCACTCAAACGCTCAGTTTTTCACACTCAAACACAACATGCCAAAAATGCATCCACATGTCGACATATATGCATCAGGCCACAGTACTAAATCACGTGCCAGCGCTCAGATTGCATAGGATGTCATTAGCCAATGCGCTAACTCCAATATTCTCACAGAGCTGTGAACGTAAACTGCTTAAAGACGTAATCGTATATACCCTGTGGGACACGGTGCGTTCTGTCAAACAGTGGTGCTGCAGAGTAACCACTAATCCACATGCTAGACTCCAGATTAACAAGACGGGATGGGGATGTGGGGAAGGGAGGGGTTAAAAACATGCCGGCCAGACCCACTCCCACCCCCCACCCCAGCTACATCATCACACACATACACACACATAATCACTCCCCCTCCCCTTCAGATTATATTATGCTTAGTGCTGCCCCTGTGCTACAGACAGTAAGAGGATCTCTGGATGGCGTCCCCCTGGGCTCTGTTATTGGTCTTCTGGAAGAGCCCCCTGTGGACTGGACACCTATAGACAGGATAGGGGTCAGAGGTCAAGGAGTAGGGGTAGAAAAGGTTTAAAATGAGGTGGTTATAAAAGACACATCTGTTTGTTTTGTTGAGGGGGATTATTGTAAATCAATCCAGTCATGTCTCATGAGAGGAAGGCAGAAAAAAACTTACACTACACTAAAGCATGACATGTCAGGAGAAAGGGTATGAAATCTGATTATAATGCAACATCTAACACACACGCACTCAAAATGGCATACAATGTGATTTTTGATCATTCTGGAAGGTGCAATTTGCACACACTCACTAAAATCTGACACACACAGTTTGACTGGTCCTCTTCAATAAAGACTAATGTCGAAAAGTGTTCCTCTTTAGGCCGACCCGTCTTTCACAAACCATCTGTGAATATTAACCGAAGAGGCTGATTTGGAAAGCTGTTTCTGTATCCTCCACTGGTTTGTATCATTACATACTGCTTCAGAAAATCAACATAACTATCAAGTAGCCTTGAACATGAAAGCCTCGTACAGTCCCCGTTTGCAATTTCCTCCCCATTTCAACGTCAACATTTATTAAGCTCTCCCAGAGAAATCAACGACGACTAAATTATTTTGAGAGAGAGCCTCGGGCTACAGAGGCATATTCGATATGCCTAACGAAAAAATATATATTTAAATATATATATATTAAGAGGAACAAGGAGAGAGGAGAGAAGGGGGAAATGACTGACTCAAAGTGAAACTAGATTTAATATCTTAATGGCTTTGTGTGAAAAAAAAAACAGATAATAGAGAAATCCAATTAAAATCTGATGATTGGCACTGTGAGGTAGAGACATGAAACTGTTTGTCTGAACCACTGGCTCTATATAAAGCTTTGATTAGATGATGCTCGTAATAGTAGCAGCCAGACTAATAGGTTGTATATTTTTAACTCTGATTTACCACAGGCTCTGAACACTTAACACAGATATATAACACTAGTATTAAAAAAGGGACGTGGGCAAAGTGGATGAACGGTGGAGTAACTCATTACAGAACGACGTGAGCATAAAGTTTTAGATTTGCACGAAGACTTGAAATTGTACTGAGCAGTGTTCGGTGTGTGTGTGTGTGTGTGTCTGTGGTGGGTAAGCGTTTCCCCTAATGCCTCTCAAGGTGACTTGGCCTTCCTCCTTCAGGGCTTTCCTTTCAATTCTTTTTGGGATTGAAATTATGATGAAGTAATTTTTCTACAGAAATTGCCTATGTCACTTGTGGTATCTCTCGGCAAATTTCTCAAGTGTATTTTCAATCTCACCCTCGCTCCCTCTCTCTCTCTGTCCTCTTCTTCCATCTCTCATCTCTCCCTTTTTTCTGCTTTCTTTCTCTTTCTTTGAGCTCTCACTTGACATGTCAATGTGTCAATGTCACATTACACCCAGGAAATATGTGAAACAATTTCGTGCATGGGCTAATAGGGGAAAAAAATGAACACGCTCTTTATTTTACACCAGCAAAACAGCCTAGCTTGACGGTATACATTTACACTCAAGTGGTGTAGCTGTCTGTATATGTGTGTCTGTGTGTGTGTGTGTAAAGTAGGATGTATTACAATAAAACAAGACACTTAGGAGTACACTGCTGGTGTAACTATGCGCACTCACTCAAGTCACAGACCCACATGCTCCTACATACACATGCACATGTAGTTTTACAGTGAAAATAAATCACCTGCTTGTTTCAGGGGAAAATAAGAGGCAGTGTGGAACATGTCGTCAGATTGAGAGGGAGATTCCTCAGAGACCTGTGGCCTAATTTCTTATTTTCAAGAGGAAACTTATCTAATTATATATAAGTTAACTTCCTAGTGGTCGATTCAAGGGCAGCACTGAGTGGTTTAAATGAACAGCCTTAACAGAAAGAAGGATATCACTTCTAGCTCTTTCTGGGCTTGTTGTTTTCTCTCATATCTATCCATTGGTGTCTTGTTCACACATGGTGTGCATTATTTGGAAACCATCACCTCAGCATAGCGAGCAGGCAGCATGTTAAAATACTTTGATGATGGTTAACCACTGCAGTGCATTTAGTGACATTTGTGAAGGAAGTATAAGAAGCTTGAGAAGGATTTCCATGTTACTTTGATATTGCAGATTGAAACAGTCAAATAGGAATGTAATCTGCTGCTAAGTGCTCCATGAGGCTGAACTTAAGCTACAATCTGTGTTAGTTTACCATGTCAGCCCACTAATATTTGCTAATTAGCACTAAACACAGCTGCAGTTAATGGCAGTCTCTCTGCTGTTAACCTTCACAATTTATGGTTGCACTCTCCCTTCTCTGCAGAGGCATAATGCCAGCTTTACTCTGAGAATACATGTTTCTTCATTGCAATACATCCAATCACTGCTGAAATATATCTCTAAAAACCACAGATTCAAGCAGAGAAGGATGGGAGTGACAAACTAAGGCATTAAAAGCGTAAAAACAACTGGGTGCAAGCATGAAAGAATAATGACGAACTCGACCATCTCGAAACAGATCCACAATCAATCAGACAAGCAGTGCTACCTGCACTTCAAGACAGGAGGACCATAGATGGGTGAATAGACAGACAGAGATGTAGCAAGTGATCTCTCAGCCAATAGAACCAGACAGCGAAACATAAAAGGCAGAAGGACCTGAGATCCCAGCTCAGAGGAGAGCGCTTCTTTCTCCAAGTTTAGCCCTCAGGCATGGGCCAGTCTGCTCCCTTCCTTCCTCTTACCACCATATGGACAGAGCAGCCTACACGCCATTATATCTCATCAAACACAACCGTTATGTTCTTTTTCACAATTTCTCGCCCAGCAGACAACGTAGTTTACGTTCACATTTGAAGTAATTTTTCTGCTATCTCTGTGGCTTTTGGAGAACAGTGAATGGTTGGAAATGAGGGGTAATCCTTCTTAATGGAGTCCCCAGCCCTCAGATGGATTGAAGTCCACACAGAACACAGATCACATAAAGACACATTTTATTGCTTTGACAAAATGGGGAGAAACCTTTATTGTATTCTTAAGAACTACAACCCCCCCTTTTCACCCCTCCTCTTTCCCTCCACTGTCTATCTTTCTCTATCTCGTCTTGTCTTTATCTCGTTCTCCTGTCTGCCTGTCTTCTAGAGTGTTTCACCCTGACCAGTCTGCGATTTTATCACGCTTGCTTTGGTCATTACATCACAATTATGGAGCTGTTGGTATGGGAGAAATAAGAGATGAAAAAAAAAGAAGAGTAGAAAAAAGCGACAGATGAAATGTAGGTCAGTGGAGATGTGCTTGGGGCAGTTTCTCTCTCTGTTTCTCTCTGTGTGTCTCTCTCCCTGGGCCAGAGCTAAAGGAGGCTAAAAGAGACCAGGGGTGAAAGTGCCTCTCACACACACACACACACACACACACACACACACACACACACACACACCTGCCTCTGTCCTACCTTGCACACACTGACAGAATCTCCAGCAGTGTTACCTCTTACAGAACCACTCTGATGGCACATGCCTGTGACTGAGTGTGATGCTAATTGTGAGTGACAAGGGTGGCTCTTTTCAGCACTGAGTGGAAAGACACTCACTTCTGTACATTTATGACATTATAATTTAGATGTTTTTTAAATTTTTTTTGTTTGTTTTATTTCATTTCTTCACATTTTGTTAATACTTCCCTGAGTATCATACCTGAGGTCAGCATGAGTCAGTCCAGGGTCAAACATTATTTGGCAGTGGTGGTTATAAATCAGCTGGTAGACACTGAATCATGAAAAAGCAGACAGAGGGCTTAACTATCCCTTTATAGTTGAAAATTCACCAGAAAGGATCATATGCTAGCTCTTTAAATGATGTTACAAGTATTTAAACACATCTCGTATCATACTAACCCTATTACACCATTTTCACTGTAATAACTCTTTCTTATATGAAGATATAACACAGTTGACACTAGTGTTTTGCAAACATATAAAGCATTGGTTGTCATGGCTTTAAAAAACAGTCAATCACCTACGTGATGCATTTATTTAATCTGTAGTTATGATAGTCAAGTTTTGATTGTCATGACTGTCAGGAAATTTGAATGTGCTCTGAAAGTGAAATCATGCTAGTTACACTGACAGTGTAGTGAAATTAATTAAAATCATTATTACTTCAAATTATTTAACACAATTATCTACATGATTGAAAATTCAGAGCACCTGAAAATCTGATCTCACACACACAGAAATTTTAATGCCTTGCAGCATACACCTGCTCAGCCACTCCAGAGTGCAGTGATGGTCTAACACAGTCCTTCTCTCTCATTGTCCAGCTCCGTATTTCAGTGAATCTCTGAGGAAGAAGAGGACCCCACCCTGAAAATCATCCCAGAGACACCAGAGACACCTGCTGTTATTTGAGCTGCTCTTCTTTCTCTTGCATATTTTCAGCATTCTATGAGTGACCTTAAGAGAATAAATGTTTTATTGTTGTTATAAATAAATGACAACAATAAAACATTAATTAACTTTGATGTAATTGATACAATAATAATAGGAATGTTATTTACTGTAATCACTCTGATTCAGTTGGAATGTCTGCGGTGGTTTCAGTGACAAAGTATCCTGCTGGGTGCAGTAATCCATGCACATATGCAAGAAAGTGTTAAAGTTTCAACAATTCAATAAAAAAAAAAAAAAGCTTCCATTCAATGGACATTAAATG
>JASGAU010370992.1:0-20464 GCA_030220045.1 Australoheros facetus | reverse complement strand
AGAATATCAATACTGATACAGACTGTGTCAGTAATGATAAGATGCCACATCCTTTGATGGAAACCAAAATTATAAACAGAGGGCTGAATTCAAAGACACCCCAAAAATCAAAGTGAAAAAGAGGATTAGGCTTGTCCATTTTCTGAAATTTTATTTTATGGTACTCAGTAGTTTGTGTGGTCCTGTGCTCCCAATGAGATGACAGATGGTGTCCTGGGGGATTTCCTCCTGGATCAGGGCATCACTGACTGGACACTCCTGGACAGACTGAGGTGCACCCTGGCAGTATTGGATGGACCGAAACATAATGTCCCAGAAGTGTTTTATTGGATTTAGGTCAGGCGAGTGTGGAGGCCAGTCAGTGGTCTCAATTCCTTCATCCTCCAGGAACTGCCTGCATACTCTTGCCACATGATGCAAGCCATCATCGTGCACTGGGAGGAACCCAGGACCAAATGTACCAGTGTAGGATCTGACAATATTCCCGAAGATTTCATCATATCTAATGGCAATCAGGTCTGTGCATCCCTAAATGGATATGCCTCCCCAGACCATCATGGACCCACATTGTTGTCTCATTCTTGCCCCTCCAGTGTGCCTGTTGTTAATTTCATTAACTTGAAAGCAGCTGAAACTGATTAGCAACCCCCTTTGCTACTTAATTGACCAGACCAATATCCCAGAAGTTTAATTAACTTGATGCTATACTTCTATTTATATATCTCTCTTTTATACAGGTGTTGAGTGTTGCACCTCCAGCTTATAACTTCTTCCCTTCTTGTCTTGGTAATTCTTTAGATAATTAAATAAAACAAGAAGGAAGAAAAAATTAATTATACAATCTCACTGCAAAAAAATAGGCCCGAGTTTTATCAGTGCATAACTAATTTACATACATCACACATGACAGGAGCACAAAGAAGGAAAAATGTGGGAGATCTCTGTCCTAGGTGCTTTATTAGTGCTTTTAAACAGTAAATCATGATGCTTCATTAAAAATTTTCTATTCACAAATTAACCTTATCAAAAAGTGGACGATAATTACTGTCAGCAATATCAACATTCGTTGCATAGGCTGCATAAATAAATAATTTAGCTCTTGATTCCTTTTACTGCTGTGACTCTTAATTACAAACATACAGAAAAAGAAGAGGAAAATGTAGATAAAAATGTCACATTAAAAATAGTCGGCATCTGGTACCTTTACAGAAACTTCACGGGAATCATCACAACAGCTTCAATATGTGAATATGCACTAAAAAAAGTCAAATAAGGCAATTATAACAAAACCCAGAGATGGTGAGCTAACATGAAGGTTTCTCAGTCTTTCTGCAGCATGTGAGCACCTCCTTGGCAAGACACTCTGTGATTTTAGCAATTTTGTAAGTTCATAGCAAGTTATACTGTGCTACACTGATTTAATAAAGGCACCAGGCACACAGGCCTAGAGGCTGGTCAGTGACCCAGAAGTGACATTCTCTGATTTCCACAGAAAGATATTCAGTTTTCTGTTTATGTCATACTTTTTCAAGTTTCAGTACCACCCTGCTAGTAACTGGAGTGTTTGCAGACAGGTTTTGTTATTGTATGGTCTTTACCTTACAATATAAAGCTCCTTGAGGCGACTGTTTATTGCGATTTGGCACTATATAAATAAAACTGAATTGAACTGAATTGAGGCTGGCATCTTCCATGTAACCTACATGATGCCACTGCAACCTGCTAGCAACCAATGCAATTGCAAGGAGGTTTCTGATGCAGCACTGTATACCTATTTGAGACCAGTTTCACCTACCGATCACAAGCGACCTTCAGCAACTCCTGGCTCCCAAAACTACCAAATCCCAAACATTTAGTTTTGCATGATTTACTTCCAATAATTCAGAAAGGACACACTGTGAAAAAGGACAAATATTTTTCCCATTTAAAAAGATTTTTTTTTTCATTTGTCACGATCAAGAATAAACTTTACAGTCAGTACAGGAGATTAGTTGGAGAACAAACCTACACAGCAGCCAGCTCAGCATTGATTACTCCAGTGACTTTGCTGTCACTTTTCAGGGATGATGACCCATTTTTTCTACAGTGCTTCCATGATGTGTTTCACACGCTTCTGTGAGGATGCGATCATCTGTTCAACATTTTTTAGAGGGTTGAGTTTCCTGTTCGTTGGACAAACTCTCAATGTGATTTCTGCTAAATTGAAAATTCCTCACCCGGCTCTATAAATTGGTACCCTTTCAGTGGTAAAAATTGGACAAATTAGATGGTGCTGGCTGCATTCAAAAAAGCAGGAGACATGCTTCTTTGTAGAGAACTTATTTCATTGCGGAGAATGCAGAGTTGACAGACGTCGCAACACAAGGCCATTATTAGTGTCACTTGCTAAGAGAATGTACTGCTGAGCATTGAAAGCTCGTGTTTTCTTGGCTTGCTCTTGAATTAAATCAAAACTAAAAGCAAGGAACCCACATTCTGGTTTTTGTCTGAGCCACTGAGATTTCAAATTTTCCACTTTGCATCACGTACTAACTCTCAAAACAAACTACTTTGTAAACTGGCCTAAATTGCTGGCCAACTGGTTATAAAATCTCAATATTGGAGCAAAGCTGGCAATTTGAACTTTCTAATTTAATAAATGAAGATTGAAGACAAAAGAGGGGAGACAGTAAAAATGCTGGCGCACACCTTGTCTGTCTGAGCTCAAATACTGTTTGCCGTGGAGTGTCACAATATGATTTTCTGAGGCTTAACGTCTTCTTTGATCTATTATCAGTAGCTTTTATAGCTGCTACAAAGAGAAGCCACACAGCTCCTTTAAAAAAAAAAAATCTACTGCACTTGTCAAAAATGAAGTGAAAATCAAGACATGCTTGGAAAAAAAAAAGAGTTTCATATTCCTCTTCTTTTGTGCAGTTGCTGTCACAGGACAGGACTGTGCTTGCCTGTGCGAGGCCATCCATTAAGGACAGACTGTGTTGTCTTATTCTCTGAAGAAAAGACAGTGTTGTGTAGAAGCTCGCTGTGAGATGACCGGGTCAACCTTATCACTGACCGAAGCTGGCAAAACGTCAAAACATCCCACCCCAATCCGCTTAGGAGGAGGAGGATCAGCACTTGTAAAATGACTGGCACTGCCTTGAGCAAGGTTTTTCAGGACTCAGCAAAAGGCAGCTTACTAAAAACAACTGATGTTCAAAGGAGCTAATCAGTCCTAATAGAGGTTTGAAGATTTTTAGATTCACTAACTATTTTCGGTGCCACAAGAAATGTTCCCCTTTCTGTATTTTCTTGATAAAAGGGAACATTAGGAACTAATTCGAAATTGAACAGATGCTGTGCAGCCCAGTGGGGAGTCCGAAGGCTTGTTGAGTGATCTATCTAAAGGTGACCTCTTCTTGACTGGCCTCTTGTGTCAAAAAAAAAAAAAAAATGCTTACAAAGTCCCTCATGGCTAAAACTTTTCCAGCCCTGTCTGAATAATTCAGAGTTTTCTGAAGGTAAAATAGTAAAATACTTCTTCCTTGCTTTTACCTCATCATTTTGTTCCACCTGCCAGTCAAAACTCATCCTGGCTGACACTTTTTTAGCCTTTTGCTATGGCACAAATTAGATCATCCATGAACAGAGGCATAGCTAAATAAAAAAAAAAAGTACAGCCTCTGGGTGAAACACTTGCCAAGTCTCTTGGAGAGCGATCTGACATTGAGGCTTCCAAATCCAGAGGGCTGTTATTTTATTTTTATTTTTTTGCTGAGGACGAATGCAGACTATGTGAACAGCAGAAACCCTTAGCTTTGTATTCCAATTCCTGGTTATACAGATTGGACAATTTACTGTCACAAGGCAGCAAGTTAAGTTGTTTGTCTGAAACAGTTCTGCTCCTTTTCACCTCTGAGGTGTTTGAATAGATCATTTTCTGTCATTTTATCAGCTCCTTCAATTGGAAGCTCTGCTGAATGCATATTTCATATATCATGGAGGATAAAAACACTCCTTCATGCTCATAAATGAAGAGCTCAAAGAAACTTCCCCTTCATTCGTTCACATGAAAGACAAAAAGAGGCCTCGCACTGAGGCACTTATTGCGGTGCAGCACATGCATGTGTTCATAGTGAGACCAGTGAAGCAAAACAAAAGAGACACGATGATCTGTTTGTGCGCCGATTGTCAACAAAGCTGTGCCGTGTTCTCAAAGTTTATCTCTCTGGTTGCACTGCCTGCTGATGACCCCTGCTGATGAGAGCACAGTTTGCTTTGTGTTACTCTGCAGTTGTAATATGGCTCATGGCAAAAAACTGCAAGGGTTACAAGCTGGGTATTGGGTACAAAAAGTGAGATTGTGTAACTATTTAATACCAAAATCTCACAGTAATATTAAATTCATATTAAATCCACATAAAACAAGTAATTACTCCAATGAGCATTTTTTCTTACATAATGTAATTTTCATTACAGCTTTACTTGTACTCCCCATAGAAGGTATAAAACATGGAATTAACTTCCGTGTCTAAAAAGTAAAGCCAATGAGTAAGTGCCTTAAACCTTCATTCATTTTAATGGCCAGCAGGAGGCGATACTTGTAAAAAGACTTTAGGTCCTGTAGGAGTTTTTGGGAAAACACTTTCCTGCTGATTTCATGGGTCATACTGAACACAAAATTAGGTCAATTAAAAAAAGCCAAGGTTAATAAGCAATATCAGGAGGTTGGCAAGACGGGTGAAAACTTTGTCACAGCAGTGCACGAGCTAGCTGAACATTGC
Source organism: Australoheros facetus (assembly GCA_030220045.1). Taxonomy (NCBI): domain Eukaryota; kingdom Metazoa; phylum Chordata; class Actinopteri; order Cichliformes; family Cichlidae; genus Australoheros; species Australoheros facetus. The sequence continues at coordinate 15,701 of JASGAU010370992.1, read as the reverse complement.
AAATATGGCATCTTACGTGAAGAAATGATCTGAGATAAGATTGTTGTCAGCATACGTGATGCCAAATTGTCTGAAAAACTGAAGCTCAGCCACAACTTGGATTTAGCTACAGCCATAGTTTAAGTGAGGCAGCATGAAGAAGTGAAAAAGCAACAGGCAATTCTGTGGTCAACAGGGCAAGTAGATGCAGTATCCCGTAGCAGTAAGAGACAGGCCTACAGGAAAAAGCCTGCTCAATGCACAAGTCATTCTTAGCCTTAGCCAACCTCAACCAAGCCAAAGCAGTGCCAAAGGGCGGTGAGCCTCCAAAACATTCTTGGACTGACAGTCAAGCAAAAGATGCTGAATGCAAGAAAAGGGACATCTCACATCAGTTTGCAGATCAGCCCAAAAGTTGGACTCCATTGAGGATGATGATGTGGTGGCATAACTTGGACCTGTTAACCAGCTGCAATCATGTACATTGACAGAAACACTTTGCATAAATGGCAGTATGCTGTGCTTTGAAGTGGACACAGGTGCTCCTGTGACTGCCATCCCCGAATCAGAATACACACAGGAGAAATATGGCTGTTACACACCACCAGGCAGACCTCTTCTGGGCTTGCCAGTCAACCCCTGGACGTCAAAGTCCAAATTCATGCTGTTATTCAGAGAGGAGACAGAAAGATAGAGGAGGAGGTGTTCATTGTGAAAGACCTAACCATGCCCTTGTTGGGTCTCCATGCCAGCTGCAGACTTCAGTTGATAGCTCCATAGCATAGATGATAGAGACACACTTCTGTTCATTGTATCCAGATGTCGTCACAGCTGAAAGGTGAATATAATATCAAGCTTAAAAACAATGCAACGTCCTATACTCTCTCTGCCCCATGACATGTGGCCATTCCTCTCTGGGCCAAAGTTAAAGAGGAATTAGACCGGTTGGAGAAAACTGGGGTCATTGCCTGTGTTGAAGAACCATCTGAATGTTGCATGGGCATGGTCCCTATAGTGAAAATTCCAAAGAAAATACACATTTAGGACACAACAGGTTGCAGAGAATGCTACAGAAATACAGAGAAGCTGGGCTCATGCTTAATGAAAAATGCCAGTTTGCTCTGACTGAGATTTATTTCCTCGGACATGTCATAACTCTCAAGGCATCAGAGCAGACCCGGATAAATTAAAGGCAATCCTCAACATGCCAGAGTCAAAGGATGTGGCTGATGTCCACCGTTTCATGGGTATGGTGAACTTTGTAGGCAGATTTTCACCACGCATGCCTGACTTGACAAAGCCATCTGTGACCTGTTGAAAACAGAACAGCTGGACATGGGGAACACCCCAACAGAAAGTCTCTGAACCCAGAAAGAACTGGACTCAGAGACTGTGTTAGCCCAGTATAGCCCACATCACAAAACTCTGGTGTTGGGAGATGCCGCTTCTTACGGACTGGGAAGGGTTTTGACACACACAAAAAAAAGCCAGCTGGTGAGTGGAGGCCTGTCATCTATATCTGAAGAAGTCTGTTCAAAGCTGAGCTCAAATAAAAAAAGAGACCTTTGCTTCGACCTGGCCATGTGAAGGGTTGCGTGGATATTTGAGTGGGCTGGACTTTATAAGCCACTCAACAATCCTGAAAGCCAGAACATTGGATGGTCTTTCACAAGGATCCTCAGATTCAGACTTTTACTGCTCAGGTTCAATTTCAACATCATTTGCTTCCCAGGTAAAAACCTGATAACAGCTATCGCTCTGTCCAGGGCTCCACTTCCAGCCGCAGAGGCAGAGCAGGACCTGGAAAAAGAAAGCAAGGTTTACTTGGACAGCGTAGCCACCTCAACAAGGTTGGAACAGATTAAGAAGGCAGATACCTCTGATGATACTTGTAAATGTCTCAGTTTTTACATTGCAAATGACTGGCTTGAACACAGAAGAGATGTACATGAACTGCTTTTGCTCTACTGGCCCAAAAGGTAATTCATGCATGAAGGGGGAGGACTACTCATGAAAGGTGAGAAACTCATCATACCTGAACACATGAGACCCGACATCCTAGCTAGGGCAAGAGAATCAGTCTGGTGGCCAGGCACTCCTGCTATAAAGCAGATGGTTGGAAAGATGTGAGATCAGTGCATATAAAGCACAAACACCAGTCGAACCATTATTCACAAAGGACCTCCCAAGCAGACTGTGGCAGAGGGTCGCAGCAGATCTTTTCCAATGGCAGAATGGAAACTATTTAGTCATGATAGACTACATCTCATGCTATATTGAAGTGTGCACCCTGCCTGCAGGCTCATCTGCAAAACAGACTATTGCCAGATTTAAAGCGGTGTTTGCAAGGCATGGGTGCCCAGAAGTGCTTGTCACGGACAATGACCCTCAATTTTCCTGTCACAAATTCTCTCAATTTGCACGAGATTATGTCTTCACACACATGACAAGCAGTCCCTGTTATCCGCATACTGTGACTGTGAAGTCCTTTTTAGAGAAGGAGAGAGACTTCCACACAGCTCTGCTGGCCTACAGGGCCATTCCTTTGGTGCATGGGACCTCTCCAGTACAACTCATTATGGGGAGGAGGATCAGAACACTAGTTCCAGTGTCACCAGCGCAACTACCACCACAGTGGCCTGATCTTGAAACATTTAGAGAAAAAGATGCTGCATTGAAACTGCAACAGTGTCTCTGGTTGAATGTTTGCAACAGCAAACATACAACCAGAGACACTATACTCTAACACTATACTTTAACTCTGTAGCTCAGCAGTTCAGCAGACAGCAGGTGTGGATAAAACCCACACATACCAGAAGGACAGCTGTGGGCTCTGCACCTACATCACACTCATACAAGTTGGTGACCTTGGACGAAGGACAGCTGCGATGCAACCGTTCACATCTTAGAGAAGTACCAGTACAGCCACCATCAGGTGACATGATAATGACTGTGTCAGGGAGATTGTCAAAGGCCCCTGAAAGACTGAACCTGTGAATATTACACACCCGTGTGCATAGAGGTTGAAAATAAGAGATGAAAAAAACAACACTTCATAATTCTCTGTTAAAAAAAATTAAATGTGAAACGTGTTTGAAAAGTCATGTTCAGGTTTGTTGAATCTAGTAAGCAGATGGAGGTTCAAGGATTTAAAATGGCTGCAGTAAAGCGTAATTCCTCTTAGTTTTTCAGTTTAGACTTTTAAGTTTTGAAAAGGATTTGAGTGCTCTTATGATGCTACAATATAAATGAGTGAGACTGGAATGTAGCCATACTGATAAATGGATTTCGGTACTCTGAGGTTCTTCCAAAATAGCTAAACTTTCATCTAAAAGGGGAAATATAATGGCTGATTATAGCTAGGTGGTGGTGCACTGGATATATGTGGATTGACTAAGGGAGCAGAAGAATAATAAAGGCTCTCGAGTTGTCTCGCATTCTGACTGTTGTCCTTGAATACAAAGAAGCAGCGCTGTAGATAAGATCAATTTACCAGCAAAAGGGGATGTTTTTGGTAATGCAAACTGTAGGCAGCTGCGAGTTAACTAATAATTAGCTAAAGTAACCTAAAGGCTCAAAGACCTGAACTTTTTTAAACAACTCAAATACTCCAAATTGTTAGATCAACCTCTCGTTGCATAAACCACTCTGGAGAGTTAATAGGACTGAAGCTAATTGCTCGAATATGGATACTTGTGTTATTTCATTAATATTTTAGCTGCATTTCAGTGACCCTGGTCTTGAGTTATTAAAACTGTTAGTGTTGGTGAGACCACACTGCTTACAGAGCTGACAGTTAAATAAAAAAAAGTAATTCCATATTATGAAAATGAGAAATTTAATTTCCGGTGTGGGATAGAAGGGCAGTGCTCTGGTTTCTCACTCTTACATTAAAACATGTTTGTAACATTAAATTTAAGCCCTGTTGTTTACAACCTTAAGGGGGTTAATTTGACTTTTGCAAATGATTTACTAAAATTGAATTCGTTTTCATGCACCCATAATTAAAGCTTTTGTGGCGACATACTGTTTGTGAGAGTCCTTGAATTATTTCAGAACTCATTTTGCTCAACAGAGGAAAACTGGGCAGCTACGGGTAAGACTCTCTTTGTAAACGGGTTACATCCATAATCCTGATATGAAATGACTTGCTGTGCAAAAGCTGCTAGAAATGTTGTTTATGCATAAATATATAATGGTCTGTGTCTTGTCTGTCTGGGTGTGTTATATCCTGTAGTACCTCACCTAAGAGGATTCAAGAGCCTTCATAATTCAGCAATGATTTTATAAAAGCAGCAGAATGATTTGCATGCTACTGGCACAGCTTTAGTGATGGTGATGTAGGTTTCAGTCAGTTATTCAGACACTTTGGTCCAAACTGAAATTTCCCAGCAACCGTTAAATGGATTTCCTTTAATAGTTGTTTTCTTGAAATTTCCTCGAGACATTTAAGCACCCATCGGGATAAACTGTAACAACTTTGTCAGTCTTCTCAATTTTAATCTAGTCCCACCACCAAAAACGTCCTTTTTTCATTTCATTACGGGGTGAAGAAGTTTCAAACATACCCGACTTATGTAGGAACCAAGAGTTCAGCTGTCTTCTGAGACCATTTTTAAACATTGCCTTTGCTTACAGTTTGCTTTCCTTTTCACTCCCACTGTGGTCAGAATTTGGAAATAATCCTTGGAAAGGCATAAATCATACTTTAGGTGGAACCAGACTCTCAACATGTCAGAAAGCTCAAGTTTTGAGGTGCCAAGTTAAGGATTTTACATGCAGTTATTCACACAGCTGCTACAGGTTATTTAAAAAACACTAACAAGAAAAATACCTTCTTCAACAAATTATCTGTGTATCCCTAGCATGAACAGCTTAACATTATGTAGTCCTAACATTAAACATTGATACCTTAGCATTGTTATTGTAATCATTTGAACATGCTAATAGCTAGACTAATATATATTGCACAGTACACCTTTACTGCTTCCACAGGAATTAACAGTGTAAGCCAGAGCCAGGTGCTGCTCATCAAGTGCCTTTGAGTTCTATGAAAGCAGAAGTTTTGGAAATTTCGGCAGTTTGCTGGTCTGGAGGATTCAAGTGTGTGTTAATGCAGTGCCAGGATCTTTCCAGGAGTGGATATCTCATATAATTCACTCCATGATCAGACCATGCAATGCTTAGAGAATGCTTAGAGAAATTGCAAAAATCCCATAGGATATCAGTACAAACACCTCATACCAACTGTGGTGGAGGGGTAATGATTTGGGCTTGTTTTGCAGCCACTGGACCTGGGCACCTTGCAGTTATTGAGTTTTTTGGAGTCAAATGTGAGGCCATCTGTTTGACAGACTAAACTGGATCATGCAACAGGACAATGATCCCAAGCAGAGCAGCAAATCTAAGAGATCCATCCATCCATCCATTCATCCATCCATCCATCCATCCATCCATCCATCCTCTTCTGCTTACATGGGGCCAGGTCACGTGCGCAGCAGCCTAAGCAGAGAAACCCATACCTCCCTTTCCCCGGCCACCTCCTCCAGCTTATCTGGGGGAAACACCGAGGCATTCCCAGGACCAGTTGAGAGATATAATTTCTCCAGCATGTCCTGGGTCTCCAGGCATCCTTGTCAGATGCCTGAACCACCTTAACTGGCTCCTTTTGATGTGGAGGTGAAGCGGCTCTACTCTGAGCCCCTCTCGAATGGTTGCACTCCTCACGCTATCTCTACGGGAGAGGCCAACCACCCTTCAGAGGAATCTCATTTCTGCTGCTTGTATCAGCAGTCTCATTCTTTCGGTCACTACCTAAAGCTCGTGACCATAGGTGAGGGTGGGAATGTTGATCGACTGGTAAATTGACAGCTTCGCTTTCATGCTCAGTTCTCCCTTTATCACAATGGACCAGTGCAGCATCTGCATCACTGCAGATGCAGCCCTGATCTGTCTATCAATCTCCTACTTCCTTCTCCCCTTACTTGTGAACAAGACCCCTGAGATAGTAAATCTCCTCCACCTGGGGCAGCAACTTGTCCCTGACCTGGAAGGGACATTCCACCCTTTTCTGGCTGAAGACCATGACCTCAGGCATAGAGGTGCTAATTCTCAACAGCCACTGGAAACGAGTTCTTTCCAGCACCCTGGCACAGACCTTCCCAGGGAGGTTGAGGTGTGTGATACCCCATAGTTGGCGCACACCCTACAACAGAATGGCTGAAAAGGAAAAGAATCAAAGTGTTACAATGGCCCAGTTAAAGTACAGACCTCGAAATCCTGTCTCGAAATATAGTGGTAGGATCTGTGCATAAATGAATACTCACATAAACTCAAGCAACGTTTTAGATGCTTGTAATGAAGAGTGGGCCACAAATGCACCACAACTATATTAGAAACTGATAAAATCACACAGAAAATGATTACTTCAAGTTATTGCTGCTAAATGTGGTTCTACAGGCTACTGAATCATGAGGCATACTTAGTTTTCCATGACTATATCAGTAAAGGTTTAATTTGAACAATAAAAACCAATTAACAATTGTTTTAGTGTAGATGTTAATATGTGAGGGTTAAATACACAGTGCATTTTATTTTGGCACCATACTGGTCTTATTAAATTTCAACATACTGCCTTTACCAGATGACGTTTGCTTATGTGGAAAGTACTTTTGTTTGGATGTCTATATTATTCAGAAATTTGTAACAGGAAATGTGAGTGTTGGTGTGACTGCAGGAAATTAGTAATTATGGTAGCTCTAATAAAGGCAGCATGGTGGTGTGGTGGTTAGCACTACTGCCTCACAGCCAGAATGACATCTAGAAAGTCTGGGGTCAATCCACATTTGCATGTTCTCCCTGTGTTTGGGTGGGTTTCTTCCGGGTACTCCGGTTTCCTCCCACAGTCCAAAGACATGCAGTTACTGGGGTTAGGTTAATTGGTCACTCTAAATTGCCCATAGGTGTGAATGTGAGTGTTAATGGTTATCTGTTTCTCTATGTTGGCCAGTATGTGTTGGCCCTGTGACAGGCTGGTGACCTGTACAGGGCATACCCTGCCTATCGCCCTATGTCAGATGGGATAGGTTTCAGCCCCCTGGCGACCCTGAACAGGATAAGCGGAAAGTGTATGGATGGTAGCTCTAATAGAAGTGCTGTGACCAAAGTGCAGGTACGCAAACTTACTTATTTTCTGTGCTGTAGCTATAAAACTCTTTGAGGATATGCCTATACAAATCAACTGTAGTATAGACTCACAATTCAGTGTTAATAAAAAAGCATTTACAGTGGCAGGTGTTCTTGTTGCCTTTTAAGCAAACTGTTTTTTTTTTTTTTTTTGCTGTTAGAGTAAAATCCTCAAACATGAGTCAAAGTGAGATGTAAAAAGCAGATTAGTGCTAATATCATATTTCTCTGCCTCTAAATAAAAGCTTGAAAGCAGTTCTCAGCCACAGTGCGGAGATACTTGGAATATGCTTTCTTGTAAAATGAGGTTTGTAATTACTAGTGTCGCTGTGCCCTGGGGCACAAATGACACGTTAATTATAAATAATTGGAGCTATGCAGATTGAATAACTTGGCAAAAACAAGTGCACTTGTTTATAGTAACAATATGAGAGTCAGCCGTCCATCTCATAACATTGCCAGTTAACTTGGGGAAGTTGGCCAGGTATTGTGGACCCTGTGATGATATGCAAATACACTTTCATTACCAGTTTTGACCTATGTGTTCTGGGGTTGTAGATAAGCATCACTGGAATTTGGTGTTTTTTTGCTCAAGGACACTGAAACATTAAACTCATCTTCCCTGTACAACTTTGCCTAACTTAGGTTTATTTTCTCTCAGCATTTTTTAATATTGATAATGATAAATGACAAAAAGGCTCTAGATAATGTGTTTTTAAATCCAAACTGTGAGTTTGGCTATAAGTTAGACTGCCATTTAGAAAAGCAGCAGGTAAATGCTGAAAGACCAGATTAATTTTAAAACTGCTCTCTAAAAATAAATCAGCACAAGCACATTTCATGTCTGAATCAAAATAAATGCCCTTATGCATTTATTTTGGCACCTATGGGAGTGAAAGGAAATCCATCTATAGCAGAATTAATGTGTTATTTTTGTAATCTTAGCCTAGATTTGCAAACATGAGCACAAGAGCCAAGAAATCATCAAAAAAAAACAAAAAAACTGGAGCTCCTCTTCTGTGCTGTCAGATGAAGGAAGGCAGACCAACTTTTGTGGATACAGTGAATTCGCCAGAGGAGATCTTTCAGGGATGTGAGCACATTTTCTGGTAAGAATAAAAACTGGTGGCAGTATAATTAAAGAAAGCTCATTTGAATGAAAGAATTCAAAACATTCAGAGGGTTCATAAAGTTGATTTGTGACTCATCAGCTCTCACGGATGAAGCACCGCTTAAGTTTATTTCAAGGGAAAGAATGCAGATTCAGCTTTGCATAACAGAAGCTGTTTCACAGTTTAAATATCAAAAACATATAAAAGACAATTTTTTTTGGGCCATATTGATATTTTTTTCCCTTGAAGGATAGCTTTGAGTTACATAACTGATTCTCAGTTTTTCCTATATGAAAAAAAATGCTGTCCTTTGTAAGCGGGCCAAGTATGAGAGCATCAAACCTTATTATCAAATCAATGTATAAAGTTCATTTTTATGAATTCCCCAATTGCACCATCAAATGTTCACTATAAAGTTTTATATATAGTCACCAGACAGACACCTTAATAGGTACACCTTGTTATTACTGGGTTGGACCCCTTTTGGTCTTCAGAACTGCCTTAATTCTTTGTGCCATAGATTCAACAAGGCAAGATTTTGGTCCATGATGATAGCATCACACAGTTGCTGCAGATTTGTTAGCTGCACATCCATTATGCAAATCTCCTTCATCCCAAAGGTCCTTTATTGGATTGAGATCTGGTGACTATAGAGGCCATTTGAATGCAGTGAACTCATCATGTTCAAGAAACCAGCTTGAGATGATTTGAGTGTTGTGACATTGTGTGTTATCATGCTAGAAGCATGATGGGTACACTGTGTTTGTAAAGAGATGGACATGTTCAGCAACCATGTTCAGTTAGGCTGTGGTGTTTAAGCAATGCTCAGCTGGAACTAAGGGGCCCAAAGCGTGGCAAGAAAATATCCCCCACACCGTTACACCAGCACCACCAACCTGAACCACTGATAAAAATCACGATGAATCCACGCTTTCATGTTGTTTATGCCAGATTCTGACCCTACCATCTGAATGTCAAAGCAGAAACTGAGACTAGGCAACGTTAATCCAATCTTCTATTGTCCAATTATGGTGAGGCCGTGTGAACTCTGGCCTGAGTTTCCTGTTCTGACAGGAGTGGCACTGAGTGCGGTCTTTTGCTGCTGCTGTTGCTTCAAAGTTTGACATGTTCAGAGATGCTCTTCTGCATACTTTGGTTTGTAAAAAGTGGTTATTTTAGTTACTGTTACCTTCCTGCCAGCTTTTCCCTTTCTGTGGGAAAATCCCAGTAGATCAGCAGTTTCTGAAGTACTCAGACCAGCCTGTCTGACACCAACAGCAATGCCACGTTCAAAGTCACTTTAATCACCTTGCTCACCCATTCTGATGCTTGGTTTAAACTCTAGCACCTCATCTTGACCATGTCTGTATGCCTAAATGAGTTGCTGCTATGTGATTGGCTGTTTAAATATTTACGTTAATGTGCGGTTGAACAGATGTACCTAATAAAGCCAACCCAACCGGTCATGGCAGATGGCTGCCCCTCCCTGAGCCTGGTTCTGCTGGAGGTTTCTTCCTGTTAAAAGGGAGTTTTTCCTTCCCACTGTCGCCAAATGCTTGCTCATAGGGGGTGGTTTTGACTGTTGGGTTTTCCCTGTATTATTGTAGGGTCTTTACCCACAATACAAAGTGCCTTGAGGCGACTGTTTGTTTTGATTTGGTGCTATATAGATAAAATTGAATTGAATAAAGTAGATGGCGATTGTATGTTAAATTTACACTTGGTTCATCAGAGAATTTGTAACATTACAAATCAAATGTTTTCAGAAGCCTATGATGTTCAGTGAAAGCCATGTTTTTCTTTAAGATGGGTGTTGAGGATATGTTCCTACTTCTAAAGCTCATCAAATCATGTTAAAATTAATTATACTGACCCAGAAAGTGTTGCCACAAAATGAAAACTGGGTTGTTTCTTATCTCGTGAAAAGTTAACTTTTTGGCGATGCATGCATTTCTAAACAGGACTTTTTGACCTTGTAGATGCAGCACCCTTTGAATGATTAGTTGCCTGCAGTTATGTTAAAAGCATTTATAAAATTTTTTAAAAAAAAGCCTACACTTTTTAATGAGTTTTATTAATTGCTTACATGTTGTCTCATGTGGCATTTTGTATTCTCCGGGCTGGTGCTGTTTGTGGCTTGTAAAGTCCCTGAAAACTTAAAACCATTTGTATTTTTCTAATTTAAATATTAATGACTAAACCAGCAAGAAAGTTAAAGGTCAGATGCAGAACTTTTTGGCATAGGGGTCATTTATCAAGACTTTAACACTCAGCTCATAATCTGCCTTACCAGGACTGTGTGAGCCTGATTAGATCATATTTCACAGCTTCTGCTGGCTTGATCCTGACTGATATATTGGTTGGCCAGTATTATCAGCAGATATTGGCTTATCACAGATATATTGGTATCAGAATGAATTTTTATTGAAATAACTGCGGTAAAGTGATAATAATAATGGGCATCAGTTCAGAAAATACAGAGTCAAGACATAGGCACATAACTGTTATTGCAGTGGGCCTCATTCACACAAATCTATGGATAAAGAGTATGAACTTTTCATGCAAAAATCTGTGATTCATCAGTATTTTTCTACCTGAATTTGTGCAAACTTTGTGAACATTATTATTATTATTATTAATATTCACATGACCTTATCTTTCATTAAAGATGACTTACATCTTTTCTGGATGTCATCACTTAGCCTACAGTTTAAATTCTTTGCACTAACTCAGATTTTGGAGCATCTCGCCTTTATTGCAGCGAGTTTCTCATTTTGGGCTGACAGATCAAGTGCTCCTTGTCTTTCATCTGTTTTCTTCTTTTTCTCATGGCCTGTTTGTCTTTTTTTTTCATATCAACTTGTGCCACAGTGAGTGTTTCAGGGTAAATGCTATTCAGAAACTCTGTTATTTCAGCCTAAATCTTAACCTTTTTTTCTTTTTAAATGATTGAATTATTTATTCTAAACTGTCATGACATCTGTGGAGGCACTGGAAAAATGTGCCATTTCTGACTTCCTGCTTGGACTCCTATTGTTTCTGTTTCTTCACTTTAACTTTCCCCTGCTTTTTTGCTTTTGCAGTTCAGTGGTGCAGGCTTCCCTCTTACATCATTCTTACTGCTTTCTCCACTTCACCTTTTACCTTATATAGAGAAATGGGTGTGTGCCAATTTGCAAATAGTATACAGATTCCACAAACCTGTTGATTAAACTGGTTACTGTTTACAAATGCAGAATAAAAACTTAATAAAAAAGTGTATCCACATACGTGACGACACAGGGTTAAGGTCGGGGCCATCCCAGAAGCTTATTGTCAGCCTGCTTTATCATTCCAAAAGCAATTTTGATGTGTGTTTGGGATCATTGTCCTGTTAGAACACCCAATTGTGTCTAAGTTTCAATGATCTAGCTGTTGATTTGAGGTGAAGTTGAAGAATTTGGAAGTCGTCCTCCTTCTTTATTATTCCATCTGCTTTGTACAAAGTACCAGTACCACTGGCAGCAAAACAGACCCAGAGCATGATGCTACCACAACCATGCTTGACAGCTGGTACAGTGTTCTTAAGTTTGAAAGCCTCACCTTTACTCCTTCAAACATACCTCTTGTTATTGTAGCCAAAAAGATAAATCTTTGTCTCATCTGACCATAAAACTTTTCTCCAGAAGGCATTTAGCTTGTCTATATAGGTAGCTGCAAATTTCAGTCAAGCTTGAAATTTTGGAGCAGGGGCTTCTTTCTTGGTTTGCACCCTCAGCCCATGGTGAGGCAATACCGGCTTCACTGTGGACTGTGACAGTGGTGCTCTGGCAGTTTCCAGTTGATGGCAGGCTTGAGCCTTGGTTTTTCCTGGTCATTCATTTAATTTCACCTGGTTCTTTGGTATTTTAATGTAATAGGAAGCATTAAAAACATCCTGGTGTTGAAAAATGCTGGAAATCTTGGTATCAGATATACTCTTTGAAATCTATCAAAACATTTTATTGCTCCACTAATAAACAGATACCCCTATATGTTAGAATTTATAGGGTCCAATAATACTGATTTGAATTTTAATTTGAATGTAAATGTGTACTGCACTGCATATAGGCAAAATGTACACGCTGCCACACTAGACAGTGGCAGTGGAGCAATTTGTCATCTGAATACTCGGTCTAAAAGTGATTTACGATATTTGCCAATTTTTTTTTTTGCTGCAATCAGATTTTGGCAACACCTGTCACCAGTGTTGCCAACTTAGTGACTTTTCAGACCCCGTAGTGATTTTTTATTTTTTTTTCCAAAAAGCAACCTGTGACAAATTTATCAACTTTTTCCGGTGACGTTGGCAACTTTTGGAGACTTTTGAAGATTGGCCGAAAACATGAACTCCTCTGCTGTCACTGTGTTTTGCGTTCACACTTCTTCCCTATGCTATGGCATTGCCTGTACCTGGCTTCGGCACAGAGGGGAACACGCCCCACCCACTCCCCCTGACTTTGATTCGTCCTTTAATGACTTCTAGCTACAGCCGACAGCGAGTTTTCCTACACAAAAGTTGGCAATGGTGCCAGCCAACAATCACCAGATTATGCACAAATATACGGGCCAGCATAGATGAAAACATGCTAGGAACATGTAGAATTAATGTACATATGGTTTCCATTTTTGATTCGGCTTTTTGGAATAATACTTCCACTTCCTTATTGAATTGATCTCCGATGGCTTTGGCTGCTTTCCACACCTGCTGTGCTGAACTCACAGCTTGTTCCTGCCTAATATCATCAGTAGAGTCATTTTGTGAATCGATGATGGCCTATTTTAGAGAATTCAATGAGGTCTTTGAATTGATCCGCTGGACCAGAGGCCATATTGCTACAGACCACGCAATGGTGCAGCGGTGTACAAGTGAACGAGAGTTGATGCCTTGGCATTGGCGGTCAGGTCGCAGTGCTCAAATTACATGGTTCTGACCAACATTTTCTAATTATTTGAAAAGCGTATGTTGGGTGTTAACCCCCTCCCCCTGGCATATGGTTTGTAGACTTTGGAAAATGTTGATAATTGTGAATGATCCCTTACACACAACTGTTTGAACTGATGATATTGGAATCTGCAGTGGTTCAAAAATGTCTCCAAGACACCTTCCTTACTTGTGTAAATCTACAATTCACCTTCTTAGAGTATTGGTCAGGCCAATGAATGATGTCAAACAAATCCTTTTTATGCTGGCAAAGAGAAACTACCTTTGTAGTCAATGATGATCACTAACAAGAAGTTAATAGTCCTTGGCCTTGTCAAGTTAGAAACTTCTGCACCACTTATTGAAAGATTTAACTGTGTATGTGTATATTTGAGCCTGTGTGTGTACTTTTGACACTGTGTGGATCAGAGAAACTCCAAAATAAATTCAAATTTGTGCATCCAGTTTTTTTTTTAAAGTCATTAAAGATGTATGCTGTACAGTCATTCCACCCTGGTAAAAGAACAGTTCAAAGAAACCATTAAAACCCCCAAATTACCATGTTATTCATGCCCATGATGAGTGGATGTAAAACCTCTGACTATAACTGTATGATTATTTTAAGTCTACATTTAAGCAGTCCATGTTTTCCTTTCCACATAGACTTGCTCAAACATAATTGATCAATACTTGGACTGCAAGCAAACTTCAAAGTAAAAATGTCCTGCACCAAAGATCTTATCACTTGCTTACAGATTCTGCATATGCATGTGTACGTTTTGTAGAGATTAGAAGGAGCCTAAATAACAAACTAGTAATTTTATCTCAAATATTTGTTACTCATTTTTCAATCTTTTTTGGTTTTGGCTTCAACTAGAATATATTATGTTTGACACATAGCTAGATTATTATGATTATTATAGTTCAAGGAATGCTAAATTGCTGGATCCTTGTGTTCACTGGTCATACACATAATCTCAGTGCTTCCAGGTGACACTGATACATATTATCCTTGGCACTTCTGCCCTCTTTTTCCATCCACTAACCTGTTTTTGTGACAACTCATATTAAGAACAGGCCACAATGATATGCGACAATGTCAGAAATATTACCTCTGTATCCTAATTAAATGTGATCTAATATGCTGCCAGGTGGGATTTGATATTTGAACTTGTGTATAACTCTACTTACCCTTCTACCAAGGATACCCCCTCACATAAAATTGCCTGGGGGGATTATAGCAATCGTTCATTAATAATTTGCCCAGATACACCCAATCCTAGCCTTCACGCCATTATCTACATCTATGAATAGCACAGCTTTGCCTGGAAGTCCTGCTGTCCTTTTTTGGTGACATTTATAAAAGTTTCATTGCAGCAATATAAAACATTACATGTCACGGTCTCATGAATCATTTGTGTCATGGATCATTGCTTCAGAGCCAGACCAGCGTGTTAACGGGGAGGACATTAATGGGAAGCAACTCTCCGTCTTCAGTGAGGGCCTGTTTCCATTAGTGACACACAGACCAAGTGGTAAAGCTGATAAAATGAACAATATGTCTTATAGAATTAGTGTGTTTAAAATTAATGATCATAATTTGCTTGTGTGTGGTTATGTGGGCTTGAAATTTAACAATTTAAAGGGTCCAAATCAGGACAAAAATACTATAAATGTGGTCTCATGCAGAATTTCTTTTTTAAATTTTTTTTAAAATTTGTTTTAATGGATTTCTTTTTTTCACATGACAAGAAAAAGTTATGCAAGGTTATATGAAAGAATGGGGGTCAAAGTTCAGAAAATGAATGATTGTTTTTTCAGTTTGAACCTCAGAGGGGACTCAGTGACTGTGTTTAATGGGGCACATTTGGGAAATGAGTTAGACTCACATTTGTTTTTTGGCAATGACAAACTGCGTGTTATTGATAGTTTCATTGTTTATTCAGTGCATTACTTGAATGCCAAATAAACATCTTGAAATATTCAAATGTAAAATAATATTAAGGTTCCATTTGTAAATCCAAACAGCCTCTAGTTACAAACAGATTATGAGACAAAGACGCCTCCCACCCTTCCTGCTTTTAGTAAGAACACATCCACCGTTTTGTGGTTATTTTACATCACTTTGTTTATTTTGTGTCCTTATAACTTGTTTTATTTATTTTCCTGTTTTGAATCTTTTTCTGAACTAATTTTGTCATTTGAAATAGTTGCATTGTATCACTATATGGTCTACAGCATCTTTATATGGTTATTTTTAGGGGTGGGACTCGATTAAAAAAATTAATTGAATTAATTAGAAGCTTTATAATTAATCAAAATTAATCGCCTTTTAATCAGATTTAAATATTTAACACGAGAAATGTTAATTTAAATTTGGTTGATCAATATACATAAGCTTAAACTTCAAAATGTTGTTTATTTTCCCACCAGTCTACTACACAGACCAACGAAGGGTGGAAGTGCTCCTGTGATAAGCAAAC
>JASGAU010370991.1:0-21753 GCA_030220045.1 Australoheros facetus | reverse complement strand
CTGGACTGCAAATAGTAACGCGTTAGATTACTCGTTACCGAAAAAAGTTGTCAGATTAGAGTAACGCGTTACTAAGTAGCGCGTTACTGACATCACTGCTTGCTACTTAACCCCCTCTGCTACTTAACTGACCAGATCAATATCCCAGAAGCTTAACTGACTTGATGCTATACTCTGATTAAAAAGTATTCCTTGAGCAGTGTATATGCAGGCGTGAAAGTGAACAAAAAGTAAAATGTGTTTACATTTAGATCAAATTACATTTTTTGGTTATGCTAACAGCATGTGAGTTGGTCAGTCTGTCTGCCATCAGTAGATTTGATTTCAGATGCATGTGCTTCACATTTAATGCATGCCACTGCTTTGGACAATCTTCTGATTTTTCATCTAACACCATCATCAGGTTAAATTAAAAATTTGTCTAATATGTTGTCTAATATGCAATGGTTATCTGTCTCTGTGTTAGCCCAGCGACAGACGGGTGGCCTGTCCAGGGTGTACCCTGCCTCTCACCCTATGGCAGCCAGCATACATTAGGCTCCAGCCCTCCCATGACCCTGAATTAGATAAGCAGTAGAAAATTGATGGATGAATGGATTTTTTTCTAAACCAAATTGCCATGACCCTTATGTTAAGTGCTTTTTGTTAAATGTTAGCAGGCTGACATGCTAAACGGGCTGCTGAATATGATCATTTAAACCTGCCATTTCATCATTATGAGCATGCTAGCATGGTGACATTAGCATTTTGAAAGCAGCACTGTGCATGAGTGCAGCCTCACAGAGCTTCAATCATGGCTGTAGACTCTTAGTCTTGTTGTTATTTGTTTAGCAAAGCTCGGCATGCTACACCGAGATTGGCTGAAAACCGCAGGATACATGGGAACAAAAATGAAATCATCAGCAGGGATAAAATGACATTTTACACATAAACCCTTCATGTTGCACTTGAGATGAAAATGCTCTGTTTTGGGGTCTCAAGTTTACAATACTAACATCTCACACAGATAACGTTAGCATTAACTCAGCACGCTGACCGTTATCAGCGGACTTGTGAGGCATACGGGAAACTTTTTCATTTAAGTTTTCTCTGACCACCAACCCATATCAAAAAGTGAGGCGATAAAACAAATGACAGGAATCCGGCACAGAGGACATCCGACGAGCATAAAAGGCCACCTTTCTAAGACAATAAGTGGGTACATGAGTTGATTTTTTTTTCCATCCTGAAGCGCTGTGGGGATAAACAACATGTTTTGAATATCTCATATGCTAATTAGGGAAAGCATCCAACAGGGGGTGAGTGTTCCCTTTATGAAAAATGTTTGCTACACGATTCTGTAATGCCTAAAAATCACAGATCCTAGTCTGAGATATTTCAGCCTAAAACTGATAAATGGTAAAACAAACAAACAAACAAACAAACAAAAACTGTATGTGAATAATATATACAGTACATTTTGGCATAATGGCTTATGAGTGCAGCAAATTTGATTACTGTATTGACTGCAGACATTTCACACTGCAGCATTATTAAACTCCCTCAAGCACATTCGACCATGGCAATAGCCACTGGCTGATGTACCTGGTTATAAGAGAGACCCCCCCCCCCCATCCACCCACTCTGCATCAGCTTTCTGCTCGCTGGCATGGAATCAATGCAGAGTTGCAGATGTGAGCCAAAGCTGTAGAGGACGTACAGATGCACACACAAACCACCTCTGTTCGTGTGAGCGTACCATTACTGCAATATCATAGCAACAAAGGATTCCCGCCAAGACAGGGTTCGTAACCCCTGACAGAATATATAGGCTGTGCTTCTGAAAAAAGACAAGAGAGACTGAAAAGGTTAGAGGATAAAGAACTGGGAATGATTATGCATGACTCATTTTAAATGGCTTATTATAGCCTGATCAGTCAGTGAGAAAGACGCTATGTATTTAAGCAAAATTTAACTCAGTAGCTTTTGCCTGTGGCTCATTGATAAAGGATTTAGAGATTTATTCATGTAAGACTAGGATTTATATGTTTTTGCTAGGTCAAACTGAAAGGGAAGTAGTTAGAAATCTTTCTTCACAAGATTCATGCCCTGTTTAACAGTCTTTTAAGTTTTGAATTGCGTTTATCTCTTTTACTATATCAAAAGTCTCACAGTGTGATATTAACATAAAGATTGCTCAGGAACTATATACAGCTTTGGTACATTAAGTCAGAGAAAATGGAAGGTAGGTAAGAAGGTTTACTTACGATCTCTGAATGCTGACTGATGGGTAGGAGTTTCTTTTTTTAAGCAGGGATCTGCCACAAACACACACAAGCGCCGGGGCTGTTTTGTGTGTGCACTGTACCTGTTGAGAGACACAAAAGCAAAGAAAGCCTTAATGCCTGTCATTTTGCGTAGACGCTTAAATAAGCTGAGTTTTGGTACAGAAACAAGCTCTAACAAAAAGAAAGCTACCAAAATGAAAAGTATTATATGGCAGGTAATACAATAAAACATGTTTATGTATGTGGGTGAGGAAAATACCACACATTTTGTTGCTTACATAATGTCTACACAGGTTCTTAAGAGGGATAGGTGCAGATTCCTGCATCTCCCTGCAGTAATAATGCACGACACGCTGATGCAGCCAGTAAATGACAGTGGAAAAAAAAACACATTTATGGAAGTCTGTTAATGGCTGCAGCATAATGATATACCTCAGAGCAGAAAGGTATGCTGCATTTTTATGTTGTAAGGCAGTGATAATAATGAGTGTGATGTTCTGGTTTTTCAGATTTTAAATGAGAAAATAGGCTTAGTATGGAAGAGTTATGGTGAAGAAGAGGTCAGCAATGCAATTGTTCCATGTACATGGACAGGAAGTGTTCCATTTTTCCTGCTGTGACAGTCAACACGACTTTAAGATCAGTTTCAAATGGCAACACGTTTCATGCTGGCACCAGATATTCCCCCACAGGCTGAGGCTCACTGTCTGGAAACTTAGAACAAGAGCGGTTTGAAACAAGTAGCAAATGTTATATTTTGTGCCAAATTATGATCT
The DNA here is from genome assembly GCA_030220045.1 of Australoheros facetus. NCBI lineage: Eukaryota > Metazoa > Chordata > Actinopteri > Cichliformes > Cichlidae > Australoheros > Australoheros facetus. The sequence continues at coordinate 18,710 of JASGAU010370991.1, read as the reverse complement.
CTTTGTATAGACCTTAACAACTTTTCCAATATTTTAACAGACAGTGTTAAAACATTGGTCCCATCTGGAATTTGAGCTATAGTCTTTATAGACCAGACTAGACTAGCCTTTATAGACATAGACCATCGCCTTCTGGTGGACTTTCTCACTCTGTCAAACAGACAGCAAAAACAGCTGAATGATAAAATTTCATGAGTGTTTCTCAAAAAGCCTTCAGCATGTGTAGCAGTCATTCAGGATTTCATATACAGCCCTGAGGCTGTATCTGTATACTTGACCCAAAGAATTTGGCACAGTTTAGGGAGAGGACATCAATGCTTCTCGTATGTTGTAGCTGTCCTTCTTCAGACTTTTTAATGCGACAGAAACTCACAATCCAGTGGAACATTGTTCTGAAGTTATGTGCATGCAGTATGAGGAATATGTACAGGGACTTTAAAAAAGGATGTCACAGGCAATACTGCAAATAAAAGTCTTTCATGAGTTTGACTTGCTAAAATAATCAATAAAGTGTTGCCATATCACATAAAGTAAATCCATATTTTCTCTCAGTGAGCATTTTAGCTTCCCCGGCTGTAAGTGTTTAATTGGATCTTTCAGCAAGGTTAGATGGGTTGGTGGTTTCTTTTTTTACCCAATTCAACAAAATTGTGCTAGTTATAATAACACAAAACAAACCCATGTGTATGAATTAATTGACAACTTCAGGGTGGCTTCTTTCACCCCAGAAACTGGAACTGAATTCAGTGATTTGTTTCTGCAGAACCTCCAACAAAATGTATCAGCTCGAAGGACAAGTGTAATCTGTGCCTGGCAAAAATGGTAAATGGACTAGTTCTTATATAGCACTTTTCTATTCTAGTTAAGCACTCAAAGTGCTTTATACAACACCTTTGCATTCACCTATTCATACAAGCATTGTTTTCTACATCCAAGTGCTTTCTATCTAATATTCACACACATTCATACTCTGACAGTTGCATCAGAGAGCAACTTGGGGTTCAGTATCTTGCCCAAGTATACTTTGGCATGCAGACTGGCGCAGCCAGGAATCGAACCCCCAACATTCCGATTAGTAAATGACCTGCTCCACCTCCTGAATCACAGCCACCAAAAACTGAGGATGTGCCAGGCCCTCTTAGATGTTCCACTTTGAGCTGTACAAACAATTTGTGGCAGACCTTCCTGAATCTTAGCGATAGATCCTTCTGCCTGAGGATCAGACAGGAACACATTGCCTGTGATTAATTCCGGTGGCTTATTGGGAAAGGATGAAATATTTTTGTATTTTTTAAAGTGGTCTTGAGCAATAGTTCTCCAGGCTTTTTGAAGGTCTTTCTTCTTTTCTTAGCAAAATATAAAGAAATGAAGGGTGGATCGTCTCGATCCACCCTTCATTTCTTTATATTTTGCACATTAGTACAACAGAGTAGTAGCGTGTTGAGGTTTTAGTCTTATGTCATGAATTTGTTTGGCAGCCCTAAAAAACTGTATCTGTAAATTGCACTAACCCTGTCATTAAATAGTATCCGTTCATTCAATCAGTTTGATACATATATTGTAATTTACCTAAAATAACCTTAAAATACTTCAGATTGTATAATGTGTATGTAATGTATATAATGTCTATACAATAAAGTAGTGTGACTTCCTTTTTCACACAAAGCAGGGCCAGGTGGGTTTGGATAGTTTTTTTTTCCCCTCAGCAAATGAAATCATTATTTAAAAACTGCATTTTGTGTTTACTTGGGTTATCTTTGTTTAATATTAGAATGTGTTTGATGATCTGAAACATTTAAGTGTGAGAAATGTGCAAAAAACCCCAGAAAAATCAGGAAGGCGGCAAATACTTTTTCACGGCACTTTAGCTGTAGAGGGAGAGGCCCGTGATCTTGAATGGGAGGAACCAGTTGTTGCACATTTGAGACTTCAACTGTTCCAAAATGGTCAGCTCACATGAGTAGATGTATGCCACTCGTACACAATTATAGTTTAGCACTGATAAGAAAGAAAAGCAGTGAGTCATTCTCTTCATATACTAGGGTATTAGTCAGTGTGATTATTTCACATTCACACATTAGTTCATGCCCTTTCTAATGCAAGTTTAACTTTTTAAAACATTCTGCTTTCCTGATTGCATTGCACCGATGCATGTCTTTTTCTATGAGTTAGGAATATGCTAAGGAGTCTGCAAATATATAGGTCCTCTTCTTCTTTCCTTTCAGGCTGTGGCTGCAGTTGATCCATAACAGGTTGAAGCATTATGCTTCCTAATGCCTCAGGTGATAGCTGGATTCCATGGTGACTGAAACATAATGCACTGGCACTGGTGCCAAATCCTGCTGACAAATTGATTTAGACTAATGGATGACTGGCATTGTAACACATGCAGGTATTTTAAGCATTCTGCCTGTATGTATCTTTATTTTTACTGCTTTCTATGCATTTGCTCACCCATTCTAATTTCATGATTTAATAAAAAGGCGTCTTCAGATTAGACTGGTTTATAGGTTTCACAGTATGCTATTAAACTAACACTCTAATCACTCAAACATGCTCTGATTTAATATTTCATCACACTTTTCTAAAGACACGGACTGAGACGCTTTTCTCTTGTTCAGCACAGTGTTCTTGTTTTAATGGACTCAAGAACATCTGCACGTATTTCATAATTCGCTTCATAAATTATACGTTTCAAAGACAAGCCGCCTGTCGCTTTGATTGCAGGATGCAAAAAAGAAATGAAGACTCGCTGGAACCGTAGAGACTACTGACGCTCTCGCATTGCTTCTTACAACTGACCCAGGAGGTTTCTGTACGTGCCCAGTGTCGAATGCAAAATAAAAATCAGATCTGACATAAAAGTAGGAGGATTTTAATTAGCACCAGCAAGGCCCATTGGTGGTTCCTGTATTAGTAAGGGTAAATGTTTCGCAAGGCTGTCCCAACCATGACACTATATTAGAGCCTTAAACCTCTGTGGACAGCAGATGCAGTTGTCTTAATACTGGAGGCCAGAGGGGTCTTTTTGATGAAAAAAGTCATATTAAGTGTTTTCACTGTAATAAATTGAATAATCTACAGATACTGATTATAGCAGAGCAAACAGAGTGAGGCTCAGGGATATGCAAATCCAGTTACAGCTGCCATTATCACCTTTTAGGTGAATATGACAAACAGTGGCTTATTTTCACATTCGGCAGACACTGTATTTGTGGGCACAATAATAAAGTTTATTCTAATATTAACTCTCCTTTTGCTCTGGCTTTGAACCCTATCCATTCTCAAGGGAAATATCTTGCACTTTAGCTGCCACATGGCCCAGAGTGTTCACAAGTGTTCACCTTTTGCACCGTCATCTAACTCCCTGTTATGATGAAGACCTTGATTACTGCCTTTTAACGGTTTTAATTTATTTTCATTTTTCAACTAGAAAGTCTTCATTTCTAACCCAGAGAAACAAAACTTACCGAGCCTTGAATCAGCAGCGTGCACATTTTTAATGTTTACCATACTTCATTATGAAATCATAGTTTTGACTTTCACTTCCTCTCTCACACTAATGTCATGTCATGTCGTTGCATCATGAATGGCAACTCTGGTATTGAGCTGTGGAAAGACATGGACAAAATTGCATTTGCCAGAGGAAATAGTGGCACAAAAGTCCATTATGAAATAACTGGCAGTTCCATTAATCAAATCTTTATCTCATAACCATAAAAATCAATGGTAGCTTCATTTGGTTTCATGTTAGACCGTATTTATTGCTCAGATTACACTGCATAGGCAGTCTTGACAATATTGTCATGTTTGTGAGATGATTGCATATTAATAACACAGTAGCAACAACAGGTTAGATTTTCTTTTATTTATTTATTTTGCTGTTAGGGCTCAGCTTGGTGAAGTAAATGACCTCTACAGAGGGTCGACTTTAATTGTGCGATTTGATTTGATTATTTTTACTTTAGCCACTGACAGATTTCTTGCTTTGTGTGGAGATTTTACCTTCAGAGCTGACATTTGGTTAAATCAAGTGAATTGCAGTTTGTTTCTGGTTCACTCAGCTGATTGTTGAAAGCATTGCCAGGTGAGCTGGTGCATCACTTTCATGAATACTGAAAGAAGTCGGGCATTTTCACCACCTGCTATTCATGGGTTAGTCAATACCACAACGTTTCGAAAGACCTTTCTGCTCCTTCATTTAATCCTCCTATCACCATAATTTCTCCTACTGTCTTTCTCCTTCTCCATGTCCCCATCCATCCATCCATCCATCCATCCATCCATCCATCCATCCATCCATCCATCCATCCATTTTCTTCTACTTTATCCTTATTCCATAAACAGAGCCTAGCCCTTCTGTCAGTGTACATCTTCACTCTCTCAGCTCCTCCCTTCTCCCAGGACACAGATTGTAACGCTTCTTATTTGTCCTGTCCAAACAGTGTCTGTCTACACCTTCTTTTCTCATCCTCCTCCTTCACACCCCTCCACTGGGGCTATTTCTGTGGCCAGGGCAAACACATCCCCGCTCTTTTGAAAGGTTGTCCACGTCATCCTCACCTGATCTAAAGCTTAAAAATACTGTTGCTGTCTATTTTGGTCTTTACACTTGAACTATGTGTGCTTAGGTTTGGTCAGTTGATGAACATGTAGAAAAAAAATAATCAGCGGCCTGTTTTCAGGCGTGTGCAGTTATCTTTCAAAATCTGAGACTTTGTCATATTTAATTAATGGGTAGCATATTGTACACAGCATCCTTTTATAAACAATACACCCACTAGGATGGTTCCTGCTGTGTTACTATGGTAACATCATGCAATATCTCATGGCAGGTACAATTAGTCATCATCAGCAATTAGAGCTCATTAGTCCATGGGCCTAAATGCTCATTTTTAAATGAAAAAAAAAGCAGCGAAAAAAAGAGAGAAAAGAGATAAGCATCACTGTGCTGAATGAGCTGTGAGAATGGCACTGATAGACCCAGATCAAAGTTTTCTGCCCTTGGGTGTTATTAGACTGTACAGTAAAAGGTCACATAAAAAGTATGCTTTCTATGCTCATGAAAGTAAGTCTAAACCAGCAGTCATTTGGCTTTTATCATTTTAGTTTTACAAATTCTGCCAGCTAGAGCCAGGGAAGGTTTGAGCACCAGGGTTGGTAGCTCAACACTTGTGCTAATAACTTAAAGAAACGGTCTGAAAATTACTTCAGCCAAGAACTGCAGTTCATTCTTTGTTGGACAGTTCGATCTATGCTGAAACGAATTCATCTGTAATCTGCTGTAATGGACTCTAAATACACTAAACTTCTCTTGACTCAAAAGAACAAGTAGACAAATCGATCAGCAATCCAAACTGCAATCTCCTTTGAAGAGATTTCGTCACACAATTAAGCTTGAAAAAAGAATCTTCTTTATTTCTAGTAATTGTCAAATACTGTACTTAAAAGAACTTCTGTGCACCCTGCGCTTTCCTGCAGAAGTTGGTGCATTACTTATTCCTCCTCCTCTGCATCCCTCAATGCTCTTTCTTTAATTGTCATTCGATGCATCCACTCACTAATGGAATGTTTAAAAGGACTATTAAGGAAGAAAATTATAGTTAAACAATTCAGATACAGTATATTTAACAAACCTCTTAGCCATTTCGTTTTCTGCATTAGCAGCGATGGTTCAGTGGGAAAGGCTGAGGTAAGGTGTCAACTAAAAGCCCATAATGAAGCAGACTGTTTGTCAGGCAGGAAGATAAGACCTGTAATTGCTCAAGGTCCTGTAATGTCAATATGCATCCTAATGCTTCAAAGGCCCTCTGCTTATAAGAGGAGGTGCTTTGCCTTTATTTTTATTTATTTTTTTGCTTGATAACACACGGCTCTGGCCAATGTAGCCATTGGATGCATGCGAGTAGGGATTTTGGATATCCATAATAAACCTGCTGAAGTGTTCAGACGTGCTGATATCTCCATGGTCCAGCTGTTTTTCAAGCATAAATAGTTTCAATTTAATGCAAACCTGTGACTTTGTACTGTATGTGTGTGTATGTGTGCCTGTGTACATCTGCGCACACAGTTGGTCAGTATGTGTGCTTGCAGATGTACAGTACTCATTGATTTGTGTGTTGTGTCTTTGATCGCCCCGCTGGTAGATGCTCTTGTTAGCTCCTAACCCAGTTAAGCTTTTAATGGAAAACTGTGGGTTGCCCTTTCCTCACTGTGCCCTCTGTTGTGGCATGCTTTATTTTAGAAAAAAAAAAGAGTACTAATTAAGATACTCAGTCCAGGGGTTGTTCTCTGCGGCCAGCTTCAGTGCACTGTGGGAGTGAGAGGCTGGCAGGTCTGCAGGCATGACAAGTGTTCATGGAAATTACAGGCCGTGAGAGTGGACTTTATTTGTGCATGTGCATGGAGTTAAGGACCACTTTTTCAGGCAGCCAGTGGAAACTGCGTACCAATGGAAACATACTATAGAATAATAGAATAGAAACCAGCTCGTGTGACTAAAAGCCAGTTTGTTTTTTAAGTGATGTGACAATGTAGTATAAAAAAATTGGGGGTAGGAAAGAGCCAAGAGATCCAAGGTGAAGAACGAGCAGAGACATGTAAGAATAATGAATAAATGTTGAGATTCCCTGACTGTTTCCTGACTCAACCTCAGCCCTTTTAATCTGGTTGCTTGTGCTCCTCCTTATCTATTACCAGCTCCAGCCTTTCAGACATTTTTCTTGTTTTTGCCTGCAAAGCTTTTATGTGTCTCAGAGACGTGGATTTGAATTCTTATTGTGTTACTGAGCTGTGACACTGGCTTATAACCCAAGCGGTGTTGCTATAGTGATATTTGCAGGGAGAATGCCACAGAACTGAGCTTAAAATTGAAAAGAATGTGCATGTGATATGTAAATTCTGTGGGCAAAGGACAAGATTTTTGTTTTACTGACCACTCACTATAAAGCTCGGAGTGGTCTGTAAGACTGGAAAAGTGCTATAAAGATACCAGTGCCTTTCACTGTCGGTCCTTTTGAGGAGGCCTTGGTTGCTTGCATGCATACAGTCCTTTTAAATAACAAAAGAAGCATTGCACTTGCCTCATCCAATCTCAAAACTATCGGCTATTGTCTGATGGTGACGATTTAGCCTGTTATTAGCTTTTAAAATTTTTTTATCTGCATTTGTGATCAATCACCAGCACACAGATAAATAGCCAATAAATAGCTCTCTCTCTCAGAGGCTAAGCCAGCACAATAGCAGAAGGATTCTCTGATGAATATTCTTATAAACTGTGTACTATTGACATATAAATATGCTGCATAATTTTGGCTGCAGTCCAATATGTCACAGCTACCATTTGGCAATACTTACTCAGCGTGCTCTGAAACACACTTGGGGCTGCATTTCAGCCAGTGGTGTTGGGGATCTTGTCAAAATTGATGGAATTATGAACACAGGAACGTGCCATCAGATTTCGATCCATCATGTAATACCATCTGCAAAGTGTCTGATTTGCAGTAGCTTCATTGTTCTGCATGACAATGATCCCAAGCACACCGCCAATGTAGTAAAAGCATACCTGGATAGAAAAACCCACAACAGAACACTATCAGTTGTGAATTAGGCTCCTCAGAGCCCGGACCTCAACATCATGGAAGCAGTGTGGGATCATCTCAACAGAGAATGGAACAAAAGGCAGCCAACATCCAAAGAAGAGCTTTGAATGTCCTTCAAGAAGCCTGGAGAACTATTCCTGAAGACTGCTTACAGAAATGACAAGAAAGCTGTTGAAACTTTTTTTTGCCTTATATACTGTATTTCTATGTATGTTTGTAAATGTTTCAATGAATTGCTGCATCTATTTCCCCTTTTGCTAGCAAAACATAAACAAATGAGGGATGATGCAAGACTTTTGCACTACGCTATAATTTCAGACACAACCAGTGTCCTCTGCATCCCTTCTCANGTTTTATACAAGCTTCCAGTAATGTCAAAACAACATAAGAAACTCATTGAGATCCCCCCCCCATTTCTGAACAATAATCCAATTTTAATGGTGGAAAGGAAATGTCAGACTCCTTCAGCTTGCAATTTGACTTGACGTGATTTTATATACGTTGTATTTCATCACATGTTGCCTTTATAAGCAGTTCTGATCATTACAGCCTCTTAGATATTATTTCTTCTTACCGTGTATTTCTTCTTACTCTGTATTGCCTTTTGAATGTGTTGTTCTAAGGAATAACCATTACGTTAGCATGAACCTACAGAAGCATTACTGCTTTCCCCTTCACAGACCTTACAGTGCTTATTATAATGATTTACTTTGCACTTTCATGTTTACACCTCAGGACAATTATACTCGATTACCTAATGCATACAGAAGGAAAATAAGGGCCTAGAGGAGTACAAAGAATGGGAAGGTGTGCAACTAATTAATAGTCTTTTCACTGATTTTTTTTTCTTCTTTGTGTGTGTGTGTGTGTGTGTGTGTGTGTGTGTGTGTGTGTGTGTGTGTGATACTGATGGGATGCTTTCTTGGATAATTGCTGATTTCTAATTCCCTGCACACCTCACAGATAAGGTAAAATTGGCTGCAGTCTTTGGACACCTGATACTTGTATTTGGAACTATCCAAATTACTGAGATAATTTTCACCTAAGGTTGGGCCAGCAGTACACCTGCCTTCATGATAATATTATGTGATTAGTTTTTGTCAGCACTGTTGTATTTTTGTGCTTTAAAAAAAAATTTTTTTTTTAAGGCAGACAGAATCAGATGAACGTCATTGTACTCTGGAACCAAAGAGTAGTTTCTGTCCAGTTAGCATCAAATGCGGATCTGAATAAAGAATTTTACAGTGACAAAAAAAGGCCTGCGATAAATCATTATGTTGTTTTACTTTGTGATCAGTGTAATATTCACCTAGACCAGGAAACATGATTTCTAACCAACCACAAAATAAGGATTTTAAGAAGTGAAAATAAGCCTCAGCTGGAGTTGGGTGAATTGATAATTTATTTAGTGACGCCCCCAGAAGGCCCTCCGATTTCAGTGTTTTCTGCTGTACTTGTTTCTGTCTAAACAGAACACAGCAAGAAAGCTTGAGGTTGAAGCCGTGGATATTCAGACTGCAGGGCTGGAAGACAAATACCAGATCCCATATCCACTTTTAGTGTCCTGAGAGATGGCTTTGTGTTGCTGTTTGTTGCATTACTGGATTCAGAGAGCATTACTTTTAATGTTTGTGCTTTACCATTTGGGAGCTCTATACTTCATGCTTTATCTCCACTGCAGTTCAGTGGGAAATATCGTATCTTTTCACAGTGCATTTATTTGACTGCTTTAGCTCCTTGCTACTTTACAAAATGAGAATTTACGAACAAAAAGATAGCTTAAATCAAATTTTAATAAAAACTTGCATTATAAAGAAAGACAGCAATTTAGAAGACAGGACAGGTCTAATAAAAGACACAACTGAGTGGTTTTGGAGTTTGTCTGAAAGTCAGATATCCTGGCCTCTGCTTCCTCAATTCTTTTAAAATTGGTCTCTTATGAGTTCCCTGTTTGAAGGAAAGTGGCGTATTAAATCACTGGAGTACCTTTCAATCTTTAGAAAAGGGACATTCTGCCGACTAACATGCATACATGTATTTGACAAAGCCTTTATCCATCCTTGGGGTAAATGTCTGACTGAATCTCGTCAAAGACACTACCCACATATAAAGCGATTCACTTGCAGAGCATATCTCAGTAGATTTATATTTCACTTTGTGGCTGACAGTTTATCTGTAGTGGACATTATCCATGCTCTGGTTGTCTGCATAACCCTCTTAGATATTTTAAACCCTGGCATATGTCAGTAAGTATTCTCCACTCCCACTGGTAATTGCTTCAATCACTGGCCTCAGAGTTAAGGTTATTTTAACTCTGCACCCACCCACTTTGACTTATTTTGTCTGTCCTTGCCCACGTAATGGCGAATTTGATATTCTATGGTTTCTGGTCACTGCCAGTCCCTTCGTGTGTGAATGCCTCTTATAAGGTCACAGTGGCTTTAAATACACCACAGGTGTTTAAAGCAGAGACACACAGTTTAAACTGGTAGAGCATCTGCAGCAAAGGAATACTTGAATTACAATAGCATGGTTTAACTCACTAATCTAAAGTAATAATCACTTACAGTAGCAAGTAACTCAACTACCACATGCCCAAAGTTCCCTTTGGCAAAGCAAAACTGTGAATACAAATGCAGCCACAGTGTTACTGGAATCAGCCCTTACAAAAAGCCACACTTGTTTTAAATTTGCCAGATTTTCACTTCAAGGTCAGCTTCTCGTGCATCTCCAAACCACTGTCAGCGTGGGCTGCTGTTGCCAGATAGCATCAAATTTAAATCAGTTGGGGTTTTTGATCATGATGGACTCATTTCCTGAATCCTGGCATTGTAGTTGCATTTGAACATTATGAGTCCTTTTAGGAAAAAAACATGATATCATCATTATCAGTCATGGTGCAATTAAAGCAGTGGCAGGGGTATAGCTTTCATTGATTTTTTTTTTTTTTAAAGACACCTTGGTTAAAATTAGTTTTCATCCAGCTGGCAAAGTTTTAATGCCTTCATCATTAATACTGCTTATTTAAACAGAAATAATTCATACATAAGCACTCTCTGTGATATATTTAATGCAAACACACTGTAAGTGTTCTGTACTATATTCTTTTTTTAATTCGCTGTTACCTAAGTGCACACATCTCATAGTGTCTTGTACTGCCCACTCATCACAGCTCTGGAATCTGTCCTTTTTCCACATGAACGTGCCCTGTGCCCAGCATAAGGAGTTTTACGTCAGCAGCTAGAACACCTGTGACTAATCATGTCTTTCACTGCACTCTCCCCTTTTCTCTTTTAATGTTAAACAGTGCCCAAAATACACCCACACACCACCACCACTTAGATACTCTGTGCTGAGAAAAATGACTATTATTCATGCTGTACTTTACCACAGTGTACAACAAAGCATCGCAATACGGAAGGTAGGAACATTCGGCTGCTGGTGATTTGCAATTATAATTTGAACAGATAAAAAAAAAAAAAGACTTTTGATTGCAAACAGCTAGCTTAACTTTTGCCTCATTTTCAAAATAGTTACTCATTTTCTGAATTCAGTGTTTCCAACAATGAGGCTCAGTTTAGTTTGATTGATACTGAGCTGTCTGATACTGTTACTGTCTAAGCGTATTCTTTTAGTAATCCAGCAACATTTCACTCAATGTTCATACACAGTCGATTTACAGATAACTTATCCAGATAAAGGAAAATCCAAATGTTAATACAAAGTGGAAATACATAAGGAAGCCAGTAGCATTTTTTTCTACTTCTGCCATATTTGGGATGCAAACATTGTGCTTTGTGCTCCATACTATTTATTTAAAAGTTATAGTCACATATTATTTTGCCAATTTAAAAATATAAATCTACTGAGATATGCTGTGTTATTATAGATAAAACTACTCAGCAGTATATATGCAAAATTAACACATTCACTTGGCAAGCAAAAGATCACTGGTTCAATTCCAGCCAGAGGCATAAATCCCCTTTGGGGTTGTGTCAGCAAAGGCATCCGGCGTAAAACTCTGCCAATTCAAACATGTGGAGCTACCCACTGTGGCGACCCCTTGCGACAAGGCAGCAGCCGTGTCTTCTTGTTCTCAGAGAGGGAGGTATTCTGCATGAGTACTTTAACTTCAGGTACTTTAAGTATATTTTAACACTAAACTTAAAGTAGATTTATGACTTTCATTGAAGTGTCACAGTACTCATTTCAGCACAGGTATTCATCATAAAATATTTCAAGTTTCAGGCTCTTGTGCAGTGTCTCTTTTGATGTATTGCATTTGTATTACAGCAAAGGGCTGCACATGGGCCTGAAAAATTGTTTCTCCAAAACAGTGTAAACGCCTGCAGGGTCTAAATGCAGTTCATACGCGTGCAGTATGCATTCTGAAGAAGAAAATAAAGCAGGCAAGTTGAAAGGTTTACTAACGTCCTGCTAAGTTAGGCAGGAAGACATATTCGTTAGATACATTGTAAGTGTTATGTAAGTCACAGATCAATAGTGTCTTCTTGCTCTAATATTTTGCAGTTTTAACTGCAGAAAGCAGTCAGGAACAAAATGTATACATTTAGCAAGCCAATTATAAACATGAGAGAGTGCTGGAACTCAAGGTTGCAAAGGCTGAGCAGCAAGAGATAAACTTCATATCTACAGTCAAGAAAAAGCAACAGCACTGTGTGTACAGTGGGTATATATTTATAACAGATGTTTTTCTCTGCATCTGATTTAGATTTTTATCTTTCACAGATCAGCTGAAGCTTGTTTCCTGTCCCTCTTCATAAATGCACAACTACAAAGCTCCCTTTTACGGTTCTCCAGTCCTTTCGAATCTACTGCACTTGAAGGCGCCTCTAAATAAACTAAATTATGTATTTGAAAAGTAGAAACCTTTCGGTTTCTACTTCCCACGGGGAACATGTGTCCACTGACATACTGTCCAGCACTACAGTGTAATCTCGAGTAGCCAATTATATCTCTGTGACATAAACTAGAGCTTAATACTTCAAAGGCTACTGCCTTGAACTCTTTAAAAGTCAGGTTTCATGGGAAAGTGGTAAAAGCATTGCATCATAACAGGTCTGGCCCACTGGAGAACTTGAGGTCATCTAGTCTACTACTCATCCAGAGAAAGCCATCACACAGGGAGGGGTGTGCAGAAACGCAGTCCTTTTTAAACAGCAAGCATGCAAAAAATCTGAAAAACTAGTGGAATATATTATATATAGCAGTCAAAATTCAATCACAATCCAAGGGATTTGCTTCATCTGTTTATCAGCTATTTGGCCACAAAACAACACTGGAGTCAGCAATAGGGTTTGTTAAACACACCCACTGAATCTTTATCACGCTAAATAATATTTTCTCATATGTACATTTGAAGCAAATAAAATGGAAAACAGCACATAAGTAGGTGTAGAGAGACGTGCGTGAATGACGTTTGATGCACGAACTGTCGCATCAGCGTAATGAGAAGCTTTTGCTTTCCATGTCAGGAAATTGTTCCCAGTTCAACAAGATGATGTATCCTCTTTGATAACACTGAAGAGATCTTCATATGCTGACGCAGTGAGAGGACTTAATGACTCAAAAAGTGCTGCTCTCCATCTAAAATGAAACTGTGCTGAGAGAGGCCAACCATTAGTGAAGAAAGAAGGCTGTCTTTAAAGCTACACGACAAGTTCTAATCCTCGCTTTGCCATGGCTGTCTTTGTCTGTGGCAGCGGCATCCAGGTTAGAAAGTCAGGCAATTTAGCCGCAGTTTAATTACAAGATTAGCTTCGGTTGTTTTTTTGTTTAATGACTGGCTGTTACCATGCACAAGTTTCTCCTCATTAGCTGGTGATACACAGTGCCTCTGTGTCAATGACAACAGAAAAATATTTACTCAAAAAGCTGGAATAAAGTTTGTGGAAACAAAAACAAGTCATTCTAATGATGTGGAGGAACAGTTCTGTGCTGGTAAAACATGGTGAAAAATATATTCATCTGAGTTCTTTTTATATTTTCCTGCTAGTACGCCCATATTCTGTCACATGGAAACTGTATGTATTCATAAAGGGAGGCATTTGCATACTCATTCTTTTCAGGAGATTTACAAAGCTGTGCATATTTGCACATACTCATGCCTGATTTACACTCCTATCTCTTAGTAATGAGTGAATGTAGAGACTACGTTACTGATCACTTGTGTATGACATCAATATTTGCACCAAAAATTTGAAACAGAAGAGCAATCAAAGAGTGAAATATTACCAAAGATGAAATTCACAGACTCAGAACTGCAAACACCAAGTTCTTGGTTAACCCTGGGTTTTCTGTACTACGAAAGTAGATCATTTCTTCCTTGGTACAGTATATTGCCATGGTAACTTCTGGAGCAAACCTAACATACTCTGGAGCAGGTTATGTTCTAGATTAGATATCAACAGGTATGAAATCACCGCCTACTCAATCAGTTCTCTTTGTGTTTCCCTGATGAGGATCGGTAATAAATATAGATTCCGAGACATGTTATTCCTTGATCTTTTTCCTGTTGGCTGCAAACAATTTTATTGTTACATAGTCTAATCCTGTGTTTGAATTTTGTGTTTCTATTTCTTATTCTCAGAGCTTAAACACCACCGGGGCTGCAGCTGAAAGAATACAAAGTAAAACCATCTTTTAAACATGAATCTAATTAAATATTTGATGACAATCCAACAGATTCTCCTGTGTTTCAATTGGGGATATTGACGAGTCTGTTAACTTACACAGTCGGCACTTTTGCCCACTTTCTTCTCTGGCCAAACTTTATCAATACAGCAGGTCTTGTCAAGTCCTACTGAACGAATCCATACGATGTTTTTAATAATAAACCACTGCACAGTTCTTTTCCTCTCACACACACTCACACTCTGTAGCAGCTGTGTTGCTTTCAGCGTGTATTAAGTGTTTAACCTCTTCATATTTTCCCATATTATAGTTTTATCTTCCTTTGTAAAATCGCCCCCTCTGTTACCAGTATGCTGTTACCGTAATCATACTTGGCTCTGCTACTAGCACCAGCTGTTTCCTGTGAACGTGGCGGGGAAACCCCAGGTTACTGTAACTTAGCGAGTTAATAACCAGCTTTGTGTAATGGCTTATCCTGATTGCCGATACTAGGGTAAGTGAATCCAGACAGTGGACAGACACCCTGGGTATGGCAAGCTCACCTTGCAGTACAGGGCCTTAGTCCTAGCAGTCAGAGGAGAAAACATTCTAACTAAATCATATCAAAAATCACAATTTACTTTTTTCCACAAGAGGTTTGTGTTTTTCTTCAACACACAGGATTAGGTGTTCAGGTTAAGGCCCTTCATACCACGGATTTACACCTCATGGGGAGCACAATCGTATTTTATAAACACCTAAGATCATCTTTTGGCTTAAAAAACTTAACAAATTCACTGCAAATTGCATCATTTTTAACACCATAAAAAAAATCATGTCATTTGTGCACCTGTGTGGCTGTCATAGTTGGCTCTAAGAGTGCTAATGTAATTGGAAGGCTGGAGGAAGATGTTATCAGAATGTGCACGTAATTGGCACAAGTGCTTGGCTCAATGCTTTGAGCAACATGCCAAAGTGTTGGCTCTGTCCTCTTTTCTGTGTCCTTACACTGAATGTTTAGAGCTGGGCTCTGCATGGTTATGATCATCAGTCATACTACTTTTTTGATGTACCAGAGCACAGCTCATCGTGGAGAACTCGTAGGAGGGAGAAAATCATTGCCTAATACAGTAGCATACAAGTCATGGCTAAATTACAGGCAGTGACGTTACTTTTTACAGAAGCAGTTTGCAGTGTTTCAGCTTTTTAGTCACATTTCACAGATTGGTCCATAATGAAAACAAAACCTTATGCCTGCCTTTACCTAGCTGGACACACACAGATTTGGAGTGTGTTATATTAACGTCTGAGTCTTATAATATGCTATTCCAATATCAGTGTAAATTTGGGAGTCTGATTATTTCCTTTGACTCAAATAAATCTGAAGCGTCACATGAGATGCAAAGTAAAGAAATTAATACATAAATAAAAAATAAGAGAAAGGCACACATTTATGCATGCAACAGTAACAGTAACTTCATAATAATATTTTGCAATATTCAGTCTATCCTACAGGTTGGCTGTTATGCACATATTTTGGGTTTATATGACCTTCTCTGGATAAATCCTGTGCTCCAATTGAGCTGTCCAGAAAACCGCTCCCCTGACCTCTAAGACTCCACACAGTCTCCATTGGTTTCTAACAAAAGAGTTGCCTCCCATTGCTCTAAATCGCTGTTTCAGGAGAAAAACACATGTCTAAAACCTTCTATTACACTGTTATTGGTACTTGTTTTATCAGCAGGGCTGCTAGTTTTTGACTTGTAATTTGCAATAGTGATGGTAGATTGAGGTGGATTGAGGTGAAATGACCTGGTTGCGTCAGTGTTGTACATACACTATGCTGCCAAAAGTATTCACTCACCCATTCAAATCATTGAATTCAGGTATTCCGATTGCGTCCATGGCCAGAGGTGTTTAAATCAAGCACCTGATTCTACAAGCATTTCTGAAAGAATGGGTCGCTCTCAGGAGCTCAGTGAATTCCAGCATGGTGCCGTGATAGGATGCCACCTGTGCAACAAGTCCAGTCGTGAAATTTCTTCACTACTAAATATTCCACAGTCAACTGTTAGTGGTATTATAACAAAGTGGAAGTGATTGGGAATGACAGCAACTCAGCCACAAAGTGGTCGGCCATGTAAAATCACAGAGCGGGGTCAGTGGATGCTGAGGTACATAGTGAGCAGAGGTCACCAATTTTCTGCAGTCAATCATTACAGACCTCCAAACCTCACGTGGCCTTCAGATTTGCTCAAGAACAGTGCGCAGAGAGCTTTATGGAATGGGTTTCCATGGCCGAGCAGCTGCATCCAAGCCTTACATCACCAAGTGCAATGGATGCAGTGGTGTAAAGCATGCTGCCGCTGGACTCTAAAACAGTGGAGATGTGCTCTCTGGAGTGACAAATCACACTTCTCCAACTGGAAATCTGATGGATGAGTGTGGGTTTGGCAGTTTCAGGAGAATGGTGCTTGTCTGACTGCATTGTGCCAAGTGTAAAGTTTGGTGGAGGGAGGATTATTATTACTTCTTCTTTACATCTTCTGACAAGATGGCGCCTTTGTTTGGCTTCGCCGCTTCCTCTCTACACATAATCGTCTATTTTGTATGTTTTATTACTTTTATTGTTACCTGCGGACCTATGAACGCCATTTGCTATTGCTAATTCCAGCGCACCACTATTGTTGCTCAGTAGGAACCTGACCCTGTGTTTTAACTCAAGACGGAGGAAGCGTGGCAAGAGAGCTGGATTTTCCGTGAAACTTCGTCAGATTCAGAGGGATCTGCGAGGTGCGGACTTATCGGCGCTTCATTCTTGGGCTGCGACCAGAAAGTTGGGACTGGAGAAGTGTGGATTTACTGGTGTTTTGCTCTTGGATTGCCGTCAGAAAGCTTCGCCTGAGTTTTGCTGTAGAAGGACTGGTCTCCGTGTTTCCCCGTGTTTCCCTTGCCACTCAGGGTATTATTTGAGGATGTGGAAAGCCAAAGAATACCATGGCAGAAACCTATCTTTGCTGCGCAATTTGTCTTCATCGTCGGGCTTGGCCCTGGACCTGATTGGTCGGGAAAATCCCTTCTACAGTATTTTAATATATCGACCACCAGGACCTGCTTCATCTTTTCTCTCTGACTTTCAGGATTTTTTATCCTCTACCATTAAATTGGGGAGAATCATTATTGTCGGGGATTTTAACATTCATATTGATGACTCATCGGATAGTATTGCTAAGGAATTTCTGAGCATCTTGGACTCATTTAACTTCATGCAATATGTTCCCGGACCTACTCATACTGCAGGACATACCTTAGACCTGGTACTCAGTTATGGTGTAATTTTAGATAACTTAAGCATAGATGATGATGGTTTTAGTGATCACAAAACTATTTCTTTTAACGTTTCTTTTACATCAGATTCTTTTTTGGGAGTCGGTACTAAACGCAGGCGTTTCATGGATGACTCCATTATTGCTAGGTTTTCTTCTCTTTTTAATTTTTCATCTACTGGGGAGGAAAACGTTGAGCACCTTGTAAATTCTTTAAATGAGCATTGTTTAGCCATTTTGGATCAGGTTGCTTCCTGTAAAATTAGCCATTGGATCGTTGTTCCCCGCTCACCTTGGCTAAATAATCAGACTCGCGGTCTTCCACGTTCCTGTCGGAAAGCAGAGCGACTTGATTGTTCACAAAGAATATTTTACAGAACTTCTTTACTTGTATAATGAAGCTGTGAAAGAGGCGAGGTCTTCTTATTTCAACCGCCTTATTAAATCCAGTAATAATAACCCTAGGGTATTTGATACTATTAATAGCATTGTCTCCCCCCCACCTTAACATGCATTAATAGCCTCCGATGATGATTGTAATGTTTTTCTAAAGCATTTTGTAAACAAGGTATTGGACTTAAAATCTGTTTTTCCTACTAGCCCTTCCTCTTTTGATGATGACTTTCAATGCCCCTTGTCATTTACTTCCTTTTCTTCAATTATGTTGAATCGCTTATCTAGTATAATTTATCTAGTATAATGGGTAAGATGAAACCGTCATCACCTTCATCAGAAATTGTACTACCTTCAGTTCTTATTGGTTCATTTGCAAGTATTGGTCCCTCCCTTGTACAGTGCCTTGCGAAAGTATTCGGCCCCCTTGAACTTTTCAACCTTTTGCCACATTTCAGGCTTCAAACATAAAGATATAAAATGTGAATTTTTTGTGAAGAATCAACAACAAGTGGGACACAATCGTGGAGTGGAATGAAATTTATTGGATGTGTCAAACTTTTTTAACACTTTTTTTGGGTGCTTGGATGATGGGGTTCTGGGCGCTGTGGGGGTCGTCGGGCCCTGTTCGGGCCTGGGGCTCTGGGGGTCCGGGCTGGGCCTGTCGGGGTGCCCTGGTTGGCCCTGGGGTCGGGGCGGTCGGCGCTCTGGATGCCCTCCGGGCGCCCCGCCTCTCTCGCCCCTGGCTCCCCTTGGG
>JASGAU010370986.1:0-16197 GCA_030220045.1 Australoheros facetus | reverse complement strand
CCCCCCTGCTACTCCAAAACAATTTGAAAGCCCTGAATAATGCTCCTACCAAAGGGTGACAAAGATTTGACAGATCCAATTAATTATAGACCTATAAGCTTGATAAATTTGGATTGCAAAGTATGGTCAAAAATTTTGGCTACAAGATTAGAAATGGTGTTGCCACGGATTGTTCATGGGGATCAGGTGGGGTTTATTAAGTACTGGTCATCGGCTGATAATATGAGAAGATTATTACACCTTTTGTGGGAAAATAGGAATAATACAAATCCTGTGGTAGTGATGTCATTAGACGCCCAGAAAGCTTTTGACAGAGTGGAGTGGAGCTTCCTATTTATGACTTTGTCAAAATTTGGATTTGGTGATAACTTTAGTAGGTGGGTTAGGACATTGTATTCTGGACTAAAAGCCGCGGTTTTTACTAATGGAGTGCTATCCCTTTTTTTTTTTTTAGTATTTCTAGATCTACCCGTCAAGGTTGCAATCTCAGTCCACTTTTGTTCACTATTTTTTTTAGAACCTTTAGCCATTAAGATTGGGGAATATTTCAGAATCAGGGGCTTGATTGGAGGGGGGAGGGAACACAAACTATTTTTATATGCAGATGATGTACTGGTGCTGTGTCAAGATCCGGCTAACTCTATAGCAACACTGCTGGAAGTCATTGAAGATTTTTTCAGACTGTCAGGTTATAAAATTAATTGGCATAAGTCAGAGGTAATGCCAGTCTCCCAAACCTGCAGTACCAACCCAATATCTGCCTTCAATTTTAAATGGTTACATAAAGGATTGAAATATTTAGGAATAGTACTTAATTCAAATATTGACAAAATTATGCTGGATAATATGGAAAATCTGTTTACTAAGATCAAAACTAATTTGGATAATTGGAGTAAATTGCATCTGACATTATGGGGCAAGATAAATATAATAAAGATGACTGTGGCTCCCTTGATTAATTATTACACTGAAATGATACCAATGTGCATTCCCCCACAAATTCTTTTAGATACAATAATATGATAAAACATTTTCTTTGGAAGAGCAGAAGACCTCGTATTAGTGTTAGCAGGTTATGTCAACCAAAAAATGAAGGAGGACTAGCCCTACCTAATATAGAACATTATAGTATCTCATTTGAGATGGCTAGGCTAAGCAAACATTGGGATGGGACAGAAACAGACTTAGACTGGGTTTTAATTGAGCAAGAACTCACTTCTCCATTTAGCCCTATTGCGGTATTAACCCAAAAATTAGAAAATAATGGGAATAAGCAGGATAATCCTATCCTGATGTTCTCAAAGAAGGTATAGCAAGAGGTGCATAAAAAATGTAATATCTCCCCATATTTTCAAAAATATTCATCTTTGTGGCATAATTTGAAAATCAGAATTGGCAAACAAGTGATTTATTGGCCACAATGGTTGCAAAAAGGATATAAGAATAATTGGTTATTTATTTGAAGAAAATACATTTAGGTCATATAGGGGTTTCATTGAAAAGTTTACGTTGGAAGGAAATAGTCACTTTTGGAGATATTTACAAATTAGAGATTGCATAAAAGGTAGAATGACGTTCCCTCAGGAGAAAAACCCAATAGTGTTTTTTGGGATTACACCTATACTTTGCAAGGCATCAAGATGGTATGCTATGTGCCCATGGGTCAGAAATAGCATGTGTAAAAGTCTAAAAAAAATATGGGAAAGAGATCTTGATTGCATATTTGATAAAGGAACCTGGGACACAATTGTTTATAACGGGCTATATATTAGGGAAGCCAAAGGCAAATTTATTCAATATAAAATTCTTAATAGATACTATTTCACTCCATCTTGGGTTTATAAAATGGGCATAGGTAAAGATGACCTATGCTGGAAATGTCAAGAAGTAAAGGGTACTTTGTGGGAGTGTCCGCGAATTTCTTCAATATGGAACAGTGTATTATCATTCATGGGGGTTGGTTAAAGTTTAAAGTACCTGAATCACCAAGATTGTGCTTACTGGGGGACAGAAGTGAGATGCCACAGTTGGATAAAGAAACTTTCTGAGTATTGAACACTGGACTTGTGACCTGTATCCATCTTATTTTAATGGTGTGGAAAGAACCTCAGACTCCAACCCTTAAAATGTGGAAAGAAAGATTGAAAAGGCAGCATGTGAGAAGATGCTTGGAAAATTAAACGGTAGAAATGAGGGTGTAATAGAACATTGGGATAGTCTTCATTCTTATATATCTACAACCTTGTAACTGTGTTTCTCAGGACCTGAAGTGTTTTATGGTGCAATAATTTATTTATTTATTTAATTTATAAACGTGTTCATGTCACTCACTGTTTTTTCTTTTTATGTTTATGTAAAGTTGTAAAATTCAATAAGAAACTTTAATTACAAAAAAAAAAGCACAGCACACTGTTAATAAATGAAATGAATTAGAAAATGAATCAGTCTCTCGGCCCATTTCTTTTGTCAGGAGGCAGTGATGACCCCCAGTTCCCCAGACCCAGAGACTTGGACCTCATCCAGTCAACTCCGCTAGAAGCACTGTCACTTAAAACTCCCCCTAGAGTCCTCACCCTCAATGAGCGACCCTTGGACTTCCTGGAAGACGATCAGCGGGCAGTTCCAGACAGTGAGGAGGTGGTAAGTGATAAATCAATAAATTACTTATTACTAAGGACACAGTTCACTCATTGATTAAGAGAATGTCCTTAGTGTAACCCATAACCCGAACATCAGTTGTCAATTCTCTGTAGTTGCGGCCCCAGGGGCGTTTACGGCGGGAACGTTCGGCCAGTGAGAATGCAACTATGCGTCATAATGCTCAGATGATGCGCAACGATTCCGCGTAAGTATTGGTCCATTAGCTTGGTGCCAGCTCCATCTTATGGCCTCTGTGCATGTAAAAGCATGCAGCATCTTTCTTTTGGTTTGAGTCTTGCATTGTAAGCCATAGTGTCAAGAGAGCTTTTGCTGCTGTTGATGCAGAAATCATTTGTTTTCTTTGCTACTTTAATACATTAACCTCATGATTTTAATGGTAGATTAAAATGTTTAATGATTTAAGGATTAGCTGAAATGAATAAATAATGTTGCTGCTTTGTGCATTACAAACTTAAAGATCATGCCCCCATCTAAGCTACACAGTAGGATACAGAGCAGTAGCTGGAGAACAAACAGCGTTTTTTAATACAAAGCGATTCAAATGTGAAGTTTACTTGGATTAGCTTTATTTATTTGTTTGAAGGCCTGGTATACACTGCAAGTGCTTGGAAACTTTATCATTTTGATATAAATGATCAGAACAATATTGGGTTTGGTATTTGAGAATATTATCATACAATGCTGGGATTTTTTTTTTTTTTCCAAACCTATGTGTTGCTGTCTGCAACACATAATACTGGTACTGTTGACAAGGTCACTTCTCTGGTATGAATGGTGAACAAGTTAATAGTCAGTTAATCAAACCTAAAATCTGTGTGGTTGGCAGGTTCAGTCTTTGGCTGCTGCTTTTTTCCTATCTACTTTCACTCTGTCAGTGGAGGACAGTTTCCTTTCCTTATTTCTATCCCTTTCCTTCCTCCTTCTCTTCTACCCTCTCTTGTCTTGTTTTTCCCTTTCCTTTTGAATTTGCTCCTCTTAATGGTGGGCACTGAGCAGTGCGACCACTTCCCTCCCAGCCATTGCTCACCCATGCCCCCCTCTCACCGAGGCTGAAGAACACAACCTCTACAGCGCTAGTGGTGTCTTATCTTTCATCCAGTCCACTACACGTCGGGCCTACCGGCACGTCCTGGAGGTCTTGGATGAGAACCCTCGCAGGTGACCTCTCAATCATCTGGTCATTTTTTTTTGTTAAAAAAAAAAAAAAAAACGTGGCCTAATAGATATTGGTTGACAAAGGCAGTGAAGACTGCACCTATTTTCATGATAGATTGCATTAAGTGTACTTTGATTTCATAAGCACCATTTGTTTTGGAAGGGGGGAGAGGGTCATGTGGTACAGGCTGTGTGGCATCTTGTGACCATTTTCTAACCTCTAACAATATTAATAAAACATGTAATCATCAAAGAAAATGTAGAAAAGCTTTCTAATTACCCTGCTTATTAGAAGAATGAGAACTGAAGGTCTCAACTACCACTAACTTCCACAGGTGGAAACCATGGTTGACCGAATTGAGTTTCACCAGAAGTGTTTGCTTTATAAGAAAGGAAATGATTCTCTTTACTGAATTTGTTTTATCATCATTAGAAATATCAGAGTTATTCCAGGGTTAGAAGCTATGCAGAACATATGGATTCATTACTGAACTTTCTAAGAGGTTTTGCAGGTGCTTGACCTTGTTTATTGTTTGCCTTTATGAGGAAAGAATAAGGTGAAAATTGAAAGAAATATTTTCTAAATGTTGCTCACAAATTCATATTTTCAACACATTTAAAAATGGTAAATTAAGTAATTAAGTTGTGGTATATTTTAAGACAATTAAAACAAATGATTTAAGAGCACTGGAGTTGAATGAGACTGTAAAAGGAATAGAAATATGAGAAAAATGTAAGTGAAAGTGTAGGTACATTAAAGACATCCAAGTTGTGTGCATGGATGCAGCATTGTTGGTTTCTCTATATCTCTTTCGCCTTTTCCCAACTCTGTCTTTCCCCACCCCTTAGCAAACCATCACTGCGAGGGGGGTCGGTTTCGAGCTCCAACCCCCTGCATGATTCCAGGTAACTTCACCTGGCACTTCATTCTGTTCCCCTCTCCTTGTCCTCATCCGTTCCTGCCTTGAGTTCTCATTACAGGTCCAAAAAAAAAAATCAAGATAGCTTCTGTAAAAATGTCTATAAAAATTATATTTCTGTTGTTAAACTGTTAAGTGTATTTTAATGTACCATCTAAATTATGCACTCTGATGTGACTGGTTATTTTATGTGATTCTTAAACGAGCCGTTTTCCTTTTGAAGGCTTGCACTGTCGACATATGAAGCCTCTCTGGATGGGACAGGTGATGACATGACTGTGGTCGACGCAACAACACTTCGACGTCAGGTTGGTTCTTAATAAATATTAACATTAATTCAGTCTTGTGGTGCAAGAGGCCAGACTGAGAAAGCAGTTTTCTGATTCATCAATAGCTCATCAAGTTGAACCGGAGACTCCAACATTTGGAAGAAGAGAACAAGGAGCGAGCAAAGCGAGAGATGATCCTGTACTCTGTCACCGTCGCTTTCTGGCTCATCAACACTTGGGTGTGGTTGCGACGTTAGAGCCGGGCTGTATTTCTGCCGTCGACAAGACAGGCAAACATGTTATTCTGTATTCTATGAATTAGCTACTCACTGCACTTACCCCTGTGTGAGGAGATGTTAGCACGTGCAAGGCCTGTTGCACATAGGTTCAACATTTTTGATTTTGTTTATTTAAAACATGTACAGTTTTATTTTTGTACTCTTATTTCATTCTGTCTGTTCCATTTTCTCGTGTTTTGTTTTTATTGTCAAATCTTGCTGCCCAATGCTAAGTTGTAAATATTTGTACATGTCAGTCGGATCTCATCCGGAGGCACAGTATATAGTTTACCAAAAAAAAGGATCTGTAGTGTGGGGACATGCGGCTCCATGGTGGTAACATGCTGAATACTTATTCCAGAGAGAGTAATATGTGAGTTGGCTGGGAAATCTAATAAAGTTTAATAAAACCATAGCCATGATTTGTTGTCTTGTATATTTATTGATGCATCCACAGGGTTTTTCCTCTGTAAAGGAGTTACATGTGTTGGGCTTCCAAGACAAATAGCCTAAAATTAACAGTTACAATTATTTGGGTAATTTACTCAAATGTAATAGATACCTTTGCTTTTGAAATGGTCAGAAATAATTGAAAATTGTACATATTTGTGTCAAACAAGGTGTCATTGTCTTACGTACTGCAGTGTGTGCTAAACTGCTGTTGGTCTAAAAATCCTGATTAAAATAAAATGTAGCTGTAATGTGAAGGGCCATATCCTCCCAGAAACGTGTGAAGCATAACTTTTTCCACCAGTTTTTATTTACACTGCTAACACTTTTTATTCATACTATTTGTAAGATGCTAATGTTTAAGTATTGGTAAGTGTATACTGCCATAGGTTAAACTGTCCTATCATTTGGTGTAACAACAGTTGACTGAAAGTGTGCACTGTTGTTTTTCCTCCAGATAATATTGACCAAATCAGTACAGAATTTCTTCTTTTCACGGTATTCTAGCTGACAAGCACACAGACACGCTGACTATCACAAATATGCTACACATTGAATTACAGTTTGTTGTTTTGAACAGCTAATTTTTTTTGATTGATCCTCCAAGTTTAATTGAAGCTGCCACTTTAGAGACTAAGGCATTATTCAATCTCCTCAATCAGGCGGCGTTGTGGAGAGGAGGTTTGGTTTGTTTCAGAGTTTGGCTGTTTGGCATGGGTGTCCTCATCCTCTGGATACACCAGCGATGTAGAACTTTCAGGGACAGACGATTTGTTGCAGCCACTCATTAAGAACAAAGAGTCTTTATCTGGATCAAAGGTGAAGATGCTGTCACTCTGAATCCCAGCTGGTTTTTCTTCATTGCTGCCACCTGATATGACTTCTATTTTTGGTTTCAAGGCCTGCTTATAAGAAAACACTGCATTAAAGTCTTCTGTGTCCACATCTTCCAAATCAGGCAATTCATCAATACGCAGTGAGCGAATCGGTGGAAGGTAAATGGTTTCCAGCTGCTCTGCATCTTCCAGCTCTGTAATCTGTGGTCCAGGACCGTGTGCTGGAACATTGTCATCTGCTTCCGGACGAGGAGACTGTTTGTTTTTACTCTGCTCTCTCTCTGCTTCATTTCTCATGAGCTGGTTTCCACATGACTGGTTTTCTTGTCGTTTATTTTCTTTCTTTGTCTCTAACATGTGCCCTACAGTGCTTCCTTGCCCTTGTGGTGGGACCTTTGGATTTTCCCTTTCTTTCTCTCCTCTCACAGCGTGCTTTATCTCTGATTGATCCTGGGCATCTTCGTCTAACTGCTCTCTCGGCAGCAGCTGACCTGGCTGCTCTCCCTCCAGAGGCTCACTTCCTGGCTGATTATTAGGTTCCTGTGTTGACTGTTTCTTTAACAACTCTTCATGGGTATCCAGGCTGTCTTGCAAAAAGGGTTGTATCTTCTCTCCTTGTGAAGAAGTTAAAATCTGGGTATTGTTTTCCTCACTAGTATTTTCTGAACTAGGAGAAGCATCGGTTTCCCCTGAAATGAAACAATTATACTGTATAAAGATCCACCCAAATTTATTCTTAGAATTCACATGGGGTTGTAAAAGTTGAAAACTGATTACCTTTCTCCTGTAATTCTCGGAGTCGACGTCTTTCCTGGGCCTTCTTTCGAATCATTGCCATTCCATCCAAGCTTTCCTGAATTTTCCTCCTCTCTCGTGTATCCCACTGCTCCCTCTCCTGCTGCTCCCCTTCCAGCCCTCCCACTGCCCACGCCTCTGCACACGCCCTGTCTTTGGGGAACACGGGGCGATCATCAAGGAACGTGAGCTGCTTAAGGCGTACAATCATGGTCTTTCTGTAGTTTGGGATTTTTTTCACCACCTCATTTCCCACTAGATTCAGCACATGCAGTTCTGGCATGGCCTCAAGCACAGGGAGAATCTCGGGGTTGTGTAACAGGTTGTGAGACAGGTCTAACACACTGATGGACAGACACTGACTCAAATGCTCTATGTCACCAACAGTTTCCAGCTTGTTATTGGAAATCTGCAGAGTGCTCAAGTCAGGGAGGCAGGAGATATTCTCTATGGTGTGTATGTAGTTGTTAGAGACATTCAGGGTGCAGAGTTTTTTCAGATGTTCGAGGTTCTCCAGCTTGCATATGAGGTTTTGGTGAAGGAACAAGCAGCGCAGATCAGTCTGGGCATCCAAGTTCTCAATGCGTTGGAGCCCATTGCTTTCCAGCCAGAGACACTTCAGACCTGTGTACTCCTCTAAGTTCTCAATGATGGAGAAACCTTTGAAATGCAGATACAGTGTGTCATTGAGGCAAGGTGTCATGTACAGTTTGTTCTGCTTACAGTGGTCTCGCAGGAATTTCTTGGTCATTCGTGGCCCTGAGTGTTTTTCATGTTTCTCCTGAGCTGAAGTTTGCAGCTTTTTTCCCCCAAGGCCTCCTTGAGCTTCAGTGCTGCCAGAACTTCCTCGTTTATCTCCACCTTGGATTTCAGTTGCTGCCGACACTTTATCGCCCATCCTGTCTTGATTTGGAGAGGTGGATATCGTCAAAAATGATATAAAATTAAGGAGAGAGAAGCTGAAATATATTATACTTCTTTACGGTGTGTTTTATGGGAGTTTCTTATATATCTAGTCAGATAAACATAGCTCAGCAGCCTTCCCTGTTCGTTATTAGTTACCGTTTACGCTCGTTTCCATGGTAACACCTCGTCAGTACGCTAGCGCTTACCGGATATAGTTTGTTGCTGCGTGTCGGACACTTTTAACTGTTGCACCTTGCTGTTTCTCCGCGCAAACATGGCGTCAGGGTACTTGCTAAATCGTGGCGTGCTAACGTTAGGGATTCATTGTCAGCGTGTGTGCAGAAATATTTCATTATCACAGGTTAGAGAGAAAAAGCGATGGATGAAAGCGTACACGTACCTCATGGCAAAGAAGTTGAAGCTGGAAGGACCTCCACCTCCGAAACCGCGGTAACGCCAAAAATCACTAGAGAGCATCTCAAGGCCATTTGTGTATTTGATATTTCAGTATGTGTTTGTTTGTCGTAGTCTGATGAGAAGTATGCATATGGACAACATTTTGGTGTTTAATTCAGACTTGTTTGCACTGTGTGTCGTTACTGGTTCAAACGTTTTTTTTCCCCAAATAACACCAGTAACGTAGGGGTAGAAAACCAACATCCCCCCGTGACCTCAGTGTATACGTCAAATTTTATAATTAATATTTTATATAAGAAGTTTTTATTTGTAATAACATTTAATCCGTAAGGTTTGTCCATGACAACCTGCGACTCTTTCTATACATGATTTTAGTGACGTATCATAACAGTATCATGTACATTCTTACTTATTGATCATATTTGACCTTTTTTTAAGGTCCCAGAAGCCTCACTGGGACTACCATGCAGAAGTTCAAGCTTTCAACCATCGCCTCCATGAGAACTTCTCTCTTGAGCTTCTGAAAACAGCCTTAATCAATCCCTGTTACCTGCAGGTGGAGCAAGAGCAGAGAAAGGGGTTGGGTGTGGACTCTGAGACCACCAGTCTAGCTCTAAAAGATAATGTTGAGCTGAGTAAAAAGGGGTCGGCTTTCACTGAAAGCTTCCTGACCGACTGGTTCAGGGCAAGCTTCCCGAGCCTGCCAGCCAGTGGGGTGGAAAGTATTGTAGGGCACCTCACCAGTCCAGCAGTCGTCACGTATGTAGCCAGAAATCTGGGCATTGAAGACCTAACAATGAGTGCAGAATTCCCTGTTCCAGATGATGTGCTCCATTCTACTTTCATGGCAGTGATCGGAGCTCTGCGGGAAAGCAGTGGAGCAGAGCGAACTGCATTATTTCTCAGGGTAGGTTGCTCACTGCACAAAATCATTGGCACCTACTAAGTTGTTTAAAGAAAGCGTAATTTGTCAATGCTGTTCAGTTGCCTCGGTTGTTTGTACAGTGGTGGGACATTTTGGATTTTTTAATCCCACCTCCACCTTTCCTCTTCCTAGGATTTTCTGGTGACTCAGCTGATAGGAAAGGACCTCTTTGATATTTGGACTGTGGTCAACCCCATGGGACTGTTGGTGGAAGAGCTTACTAAGAGGAAAATTCCTCTGCCAGAGCCTCGTCTCATCAGGTCCGCTGGAGCCAGTACAGTCTTGCCATTGTACTTTGTTGGCTTGTACAGGTATGTGTCCTGTTTTGTACGCTTCTGAGGTCTGAGTCAAACGTGCAGATATTTCATATTAAAATTGATACTATGAAGAATTTATATTTTCTTTATATATTTATTTTGCCTGCTTGGCTCTGTGTTAATTCAGTGACAAGAAGCTACTGGCTCAGGGTCCAGGAGAGACGCTTGCAGCAGCGGAGGAAGAAGCAGCTCGTGTGGCCCTCCGGAAACTTTATGGCTACACTGAGAACCGCAGACCTTTTGAATTCTCTCCACAACAGCAGCATCAGCAGCCATTAATTCAGTCAGTCGGCAGCAATTAACATCTCTAACACTGCAGCAAAAAAAAAAGAAAAAATTTAAAGGGGCAAGGATGAACGGGAGTCTCGTTTGTAGACTTAAGTCTTCCCAAAGATTGGAGATCATGTGTTGAACTTGACAGGATTCGTTTCTGTTCGGTATGTCAGGTAATGTTCTAAGTAATGTTCTAAGAAAAAGTGTTGGCTCAGACAGAATGATAATTTTCTGGTAGATATGATGACAGTTGTGACATACACTGGTCAGCTTACTCTTGATAGTAACGTACAGGTCCTAAAGGCCATTACACAAAATACTCTTGTAAATAATACAAATACCATTTGGTTTACTGTCTTATGTAATAATGTTATTCAACTGTAATAAATAAAATTGTGTAAAATTGCTCATTACTTTTTTTAGTGCTCATTTTTCACACATTTCTTCACTGTATTTGCATATGCTCTTCTGAGAAATTCTTAAAATCAGATTTTTAAGGATTCAATTGAGATTCTTCAAATATCTCATTTTAATTTTCATTCATATATTTACATGGAACACATGCATGATCTCCCCATTGCTTCGGTCAGTATTCACTCTTCAGCAGTACTAACATGCTCTTTTAACACGAGGTTTTCAGTGCATGTTCTCACATGATAGTGCCGCATTACATTAAAAAAAATGAACTTAATTAACATTAGGTCTGGTCTTTAGCGGTAGTGCCGCAGAGTGGCGCTGGTGTGTTAAAGGTAGAATCGTGCCGCTCTTTGCACTGTCGAGACTACAACCAAAGAGATGTCCCGTTAGAAACAAGATAATACTCCTTGTAGTCTTCGGGTTGCGTTCTAGCGCTGAAAATTCTTCACACAAATCACCCCGTGCACTCTCTACCTTTATATACACATTACAATCTAACCTGGAGATAAATTAATATATATGGTCGGTAACTGCAAGAATCATCTTTAGATTTTGCTCCTGGTGCCGTTAAAATGCCTGCAGCGCGCACGACATCTAAGCAGCTTTGTGTCAATAATGCTAACGTACCTAAAATTAGATTTAAAAGAACGGCCTCTCCCTAAGAATATCTGTTGTAGGTATCTTTGACTGCGGTGAATATAATGGGCTCCCATTTGGCCTTGACCCATAAAGAAGCGCCGTGGCTGCATAACGGTATTTAAGCGAAGGCGGAAGTACGTGGCAGCACACTCTTGTCCCGTTAGCGAGCGACAGAGCCATCGCCTGAAAACTCCTTGTTCTAGGAGACGCGAGGCCGCCCCTGACAACAGACCCACCTACCAATTCTCCCTCTGTCTTCAGTACGGGTCGGCAACCGTTAAAAGAAAAGGAAAGCACAGCCTTTTGTTTTAGTCGTAGCTCGCTAGTTTTCAGTCTCTCCCTGCTTTTATTGAACCCCCGCTGTAGATTCTTTACCATGGCGGCGAGTGCGAAGCGAAAACAGGAGGAGAAACACCTGAAGATGCTGAGAGAAATGACGAGTTTGCCTCCCAACAGAAAGTGCTTTGACTGCGACCAGCGAGGCCCAACCTATGCCAACATGACCGTGGGTTCCTTCGTATGTACCTCCTGCTCTGGCATCCTGTAAGTATTAAGTTGCACAGTGACCTTAGCTTAGACATGGCGCACATGATATTAGTGCGCTTATTCGGCTATACAGAGCAAACCGAGCCAGAGCCAGTTAGTCAATTAATAGCGCTAGCTACCGTCAGCTGGTTAACCAGCGAAGATGCAGGTAATGTTAGTTTATCTGTTCTGACATTGTCTTGCTGTGCTGTGTTGGGCGGGGTGCGTAGATAGAGGTGTCAGGCGAGCGTAGCATCCACCCGAGATGCTAGCTAACTTTAGCATCCAGTATTAGCAAGTGAACTTATCTGACACTTGCAAGCTAGGTCCACAGATAAGCCAGCTGCTGCTACCAGTTGCTGGAGAGGTTAGGAAGCACCACCTTGTAACTGAGCTGTTGCGCCCCGTGGAGCCATATGTTTTGTTCAGTAACTGGATTTTCACTGCGAACGTGATGGTCGACACCTGGGCGTGTGAAAGACGCGACTGATAAATATACAGTAATATCGGTCATCAGTTGTGTTTAGTTCACTCATCTATTTTGCGTATCTATGTATAAGTATTATCCTCTGTCGTAACCTCGCAGCACGAATTTCAGCTGACAACGCAGTTGACCAAAAGCCTTTTCGTCCCTGCAGTTTACCTCCTACGACGGCTCTAAAAAGCCTGTGTGCATTTCTTTTGTAGTTTCATTGTAGCGTGTGGTTTTTTGACTTAAAGCCTCGCTGTGCAGTTGTGTAACAAGCATCTGTAGTTTGGGATTAGTGGAGCATTTCTTCTTATGCGGACACACACATCCCACCTCAGTTCATCTGTAACATTATTTTGCATGCTGCAATGATAGCTGGTTTATGTGATGCTGGCCACATTTAGAAAGTGTTTTAACGCAGTAATAACAAATCACTGCGTCATTCACTGCAAGTTTTAAAATCGGTTGCGTAGTAAATGGGGCAAAAGGCATACAGCATGGAGGAAGTGTTTGCCTTTTGCTACCCATGTTGTCTGATATTGCACTAACCACTCTCAATACTTTGTAGTGTTTGCCCTTTTAAAGTGTGCTGACATTTATTGCACTCAAAAAAAAACTCGCATTAAATGCTAAAATAACCACACACACACATGCAGCCTCCACCTTTTTTATAGAAATCACCTTGTCATTCTCCATTCATGAATAATGATTATCCTAAATGTGGTGTAGGTGAAAGGGAAGGTGTTTACCTCTTAGTATATTCTCAATAACCAGGTCTCAGTTACTGTAATGGATGACTGACATATCTTTATACTTTTTTTCCCCCCACACATTGTCTGACATTTAGTGCCCTTTGTCTGTGCGTCCTGTTTTGGCTGACTACACTTTGAAAGTGAAGGTTATTTGTTAGCTTTGGAGAGCATTAGATTAATGCCATGTTTGCTGATGTGGCAACACCTGCCGTCCATTTCACACCACCAGTGGGGGTCTCTGGGGACTCCACTTTTTATTTCCCATGTGATTTGCCCTGTTGCTTTGAATCCTGTAATGTGAGCTAACTGAGTTCCTCATTAGCTTGAGAGCTCAGTTCTGAATGACACATCTTTTCTCTTCTCTTGTCTTTCTCACTGACTTTTGATCAGGACAAAAGCATGTTCAAGAAAATCTTTCCGTTGGAAGAGTGTGGGTCGGAAAGGATGGATGTCTGCTTGATACACGCAGGAAGCCTGGTGTGATTGTAGGTTCAGGAAGTGGTGCAGCCCCACTGCGCTGCTACATCAGCAGCATGTGATGTGTGTCTGTGTGAGCAACAGGAAGTGGCTATGAGGTCACACTGGAATTATGAGTACTTAAAATTCATGTTTAGACTTGATAAACAGTTTCAATTACTGTCCTGGCTTATCATGCCAAGTTACTGAATAATCATGGCATTTTCTTTATTTTTTCCGAGTACACCAAAGCAAACCCGCTCAACATTCCAGGTGACGTTGCTGAAACAACCTTTTCTTGCCTTTCCTCTCCATACTAACACTGTTGACTTTCTTTGGGGTGATGGCAGGTTCACAACTGCCTACCTTTTAATAACCTTCTTCCCCCCATAGTTGTAGTTGTTTAATGGGTGGAGTTGGAATTTGCTATGTAAACACATTCCTCGTGATGGTGGAGCCTTTCCCAGGAGGAACACCACTCACAGTGTCTTTCTGGAGATTTGCTCATGACAGGAAATAACCCCACTTGGCCTGCGTGTTCCTGAGTAACCAGAGGTGGGAAGGTGTCATAGACACCAAATGTCATGATGCATGACCTGATCAATGGCCAGTTACCAGAAATGACTTTTCAACACCCCTGACATTCAATTTCTGAAAAATGGCGTGGCATCTGTTCAACAGGGGTGGATTGACTAATTAATGATTATGTAACTTGACATAAAGGCTAATCAAAAAGTGAGCCATGAACTAAGAATTGGTATTTTCTGTTGTATAAGGCACTAAACAATAATGTTACTCTTTGTAGTGATCTAAAGCAGTGAAATGAAGCTTTTTCTTTTCTTTTTTTTTTTGTAGACTTTCCACTCTTTTGAGAGTTTGCGCTGCCAGTTTCTCTCGCCCTGGGGCTTTTGCAGTATGCAAATGAGCTGAGTTTTCCTCTCTGAACTCGTGCAGTAGGGGCTAGTTCATGATTATTTTACTGTGCAATATGTGGTACTGTTCTCTGACACATTGTGACGCTCAGAACTTATGATATAAAAAAAGGGGACTTTGGTATTGCAGTTTAATTCTCCCCAAAATATAAACTTCATGTAAATATCAAAAATGATACAGTTGACAAAAATTTAATTTCCAGTATTAGAACTCCTCAATGGGACCACTCTGCTAAGATGCTGATATAATATTTAGACCTCAAGGGCTGTGGCAACCTCTCCCTCTATCTGACCCAGTTTAATCTTTGTAAGACTAGAATTTGATCAGTTATCTTCCTCAGAGTGCTGGGGGGGGGTCTAAAAATTGGACTCATTCTAACACATTATCACTTGCTTGTCTTTGCTTTTTATGCATTTTTAAATGTTCGCAAACAGTCAGAACTGTGTAATAAGAAATCTTGGGCAGCAATATGACTTAAATTTTTTGTTGTTGAATAAATTTCATCTTTAGAAACCTAAGTGACATGGTTTACCCAAACAGCAGCTTTAAAACCCTGGAAGCTCTAGTTCATAATAAGAAAAAAGAAAATAAATTTCATACTTGCAGCATATAAAGTGCTTTCCACATTAACTCAGCTTGATAGTTTCTAACACAATTAAGAGTGTTCTCACACAAGGCACAGTTGCCTTATACCATACTCAAGCATGATTGTCCCCACTCCCTCTGTGGCCTGTGCTCACTGCCCTTAACAATCTAGGGACGGGGTTCACTTAAAATTGTCTCAGCATCTCAGCTCTTTCACATTTTAAAGTGTGCTCTTGGCCTGCACGAGTTTCATCATTTTATACATTTTGTGGCTTAACTGGGGAAGCTGTGTGACACTCACATGTATTTGTAATTACTTACAAATGACAAAATGGCTTTTACATAGGCAGCTGTTGTTAAGGAAGCATTGAAGATCCATGCTGAGACTCAGAGAGCAGTCACACTAATGCGTGCTGTGCCTGGGCACACCTTACGACGCATGTCCTCATCATACTAGTCAAGCAAACTGGCCTTTGAGGGAGAAGTGTGCTTCAGTACAGTTCAGATAGTGCTCTAAGAAACCGCTCAGTTGGGGGACACTGCATATGTTTGCCATCTTCTTTGCAAAAGAAGATGGAAAACATCAAGAATAGTCACGATTTCATCAATATCCTGAAAGAAGCATCAGAAGGTTGGAGACACAGTTCACCACTTCTACTCAGAACTATTGTTCTTTTACACTTTAGGCCAGATCACCCACCCCTATTAATGATGAAACTTTTATAGGTGTGTACTGACATAAAAATTAAAGCTGAGTTTGAAGAGAGGAGCAATTTGACTAGGGCTGCATAAAACGATTATTTTATTAATCGAGTATTCTATCGATTATTCCATCGATTAATCGAGTAATCGGATAAGAAATCCTTTTTTCTTTTTTTTTTATTAACAGTTTATCTGCATATTTTAACTTCCGTACTGCAGTTTTTCGCCTGTGAACAAACAGCGGTGGATGGAGCAGCTACAAAGTTCTCTTCACCTGAACACTTGCTGATCAGGTGCTTGATGAAGGATCTCCAGCTGTTTCACAGATTTAATGGTGGTTACTAAAAGAAAAGGCTGCTGTTTTGGACGCTGGAAAAACGTTTCCTTTTGCATTACTTGAGCTCACTGCCTCCTCTGTGCGCTTGCGCAGTTAAAACCGCTGCCTGCTATGAGCGTTTTGAAAAACTAGTGGCTGCGGGAGCCATGGCGCATGTGTGAGTAATGTTGTAATGCTTTG
>JASGAU010370983.1:0-10536 GCA_030220045.1 Australoheros facetus | reverse complement strand
GAAGTACTGGCACATTCTAATTCAACTTACAGTTTCATATAGTCACAGCATATCAGTCTTGATTACGTCATTTACAAAACAGAATGTGGAAAACAGAGAAATTCAACAACAGGGTGACCTCGAAGTCTCCATTTCTATCATTATGTAGTCTTCATCAGTGTGGTTCATTGTACAGTCAGAACACAAAGTTCATGATGACACGGAACATTATAAGCTTCTGTATTTTTAATCAGTTATGTTATTTTCCAGACAAATTTCTCAGGGAAGTAAATGTACATAAGATATATATGTGGCATATACCATGAATAATACAACAATATGCAAGATATTTAATGCAAGGGGATTAAATGCTGGCCAAGGAAATGTCTGGATTTGCTCCTGATCCAGAAAGGGCTGAGTAGTGTGGGGGTGGACATTGTGTTGCTGAAACAGCTCCAGGGCCGGGCACAAGTACAGGTTGGAGCATCTCATCTCTGTACCTCTGTCCAGTCAGCATATTAACACACAAAGCTGCAGCAGCAGCAGCAGCAGCTTAGACATGTATGCCAGCATGCTGATAACCCAGCTGTGGTGAGCTTCAGTCAGTTGTGGCATGGTGGCACTGATGACAATGTTGTGTAAACACTTTGTGTTCTGAGACCACTGGCTGACATAATACTCACATTTCTTTTTTTGATTGAGTTTGAAACTACCAACCAGCTGGGGCCACTCCCTGTGTCTGCGTGGGTTCTCCCCAGGTACTCCAGCTTCCTCCCACAGTCCAAAAACATGCATGTTGGCTTAACAGTGATTCTAAATTGACCATAGATGTGAATGTGAGTGTGAATGATCGTCTCTGTTTGTAAGCCCTGTGATAGACCCCCAACGAGCAATCTCACCCAATGACAGGATAGGCTCCAGCCCTGCAACCCTGAATTGGATAAGTGGTTAAGAAAATGAATGGATGAAAAAAAAAACCCCCAATATACAGCCATCTGATTTGAGCATTTATGAACTGAAACATTATACTGACTCCCATTGCTATCTATTATCTATCTATAGTGTTTGTGGCAGCTGCTGCATGTGGTCTGGGAAGTACCTTAAGTTAAATGCTAACGTTATTATTTTAACATTCTCATATCCAATGTCAATGCTTATTACAAATACCTGTATAACATTTAAATCTGTTAAATAGCTTAAAAATGTTTTCACTTTTTCTCTCTTCAGTCGGTATTGAGTATTTATCAGTTTATGACTGATGTTTACATACAGTTTATCTAAATATCTTGTGAGGGAAAAAGACAAATCCCAACAGCACAGTGTCCTCCTGTGTGTGTCTGGCATAGAATAAAACCTAATCACAAGTCTGAGGTGAGTCTGCTACAATAAATAAAACTCGTTAAAATCAGAGCTGGTAGCATTAACCGTCACCTGCCTCATAAAGCACAGAGAAGAACTCATGAATACATTTCAGGCTGCACATGAAGGCCGAGGCCATTTAGGGTACTCAGTCTGCGTATTCTGAAATTGTGCTCCCATTCATCCATTGATCTGGAGGCTGCTTTGTTTACCTGCTGTATAACATATGGCAAGTTTCTGTTTAGCTAAATAGCTAATGGAGCAGCTGAAGCTGAGCAGTTGACTTTAATGTCTGTCAGTCAACTTTCTAATCAGAAAAATGTAGTACAACTGTGATTATGAAGAGTGCGGCAGAAGCTTTAACAAAAGCTACAGGAAAGAGTGAAGAAGGGAAAACTTACTGTAATACAGAAACCAGAGAGCGAAACTGAAGTGGAGCCAGTACTAAACAGCTCTCTTTTTACACCGGACCTGGAAAATGAGCCTGAACCTGGAAACAAGCTGTGGAGAGACAAAGGTGTGTGTGCATTATTAGCTATGACATTTGTCCAGACCTGAATAGGGTTATATGCAAGTGGTAATAAATATATTCATGTATCCATACATTTTCTTGTTGAGTTATAGGTTTAAAACCAGGTAAGGAAACACTGAGGGATACTCAGCGAATACCAGCTTTGGGCACTGGAGCTACAGACAGTCTGCAGTGTCTCTTGGGTCCAGAGGAGTCATATAACTGTTACGAAACACTGAAACACAAATTCTTCAATAATGGGACAGTGCAGCAGTCTGAGCCCAGTTTCCAGCAAAGTTAATGTCAGAGGGTTATTTTTTTTTTTTTTTGGCTCAATGGGAAAAATCAAGCTTATGAGGTCAAAGTGTATATTTTATTTCTTTTTCAAGCTTCCAGCCTGAACAAATTAATTGTGAAATTTAAAATCTCTTAAAAAGCTCAAATCCTTTGTCCCTTGTTAACTAGAAAGATTCAAAAGTGTTTTATTGTCATGTGCACAGTAAACAGTCAGTTACACTGAACAATGAAATTCTTATTCTGCACTTCTTCTGCTCCATGTCAGTAATAATAAATAAGAAAATACACAGAATCTAAGAAGAAAAGCAGAAAAAAGTGAAAAGAAAAAAATAATAAAATAAAGGAACAATACAAAATAGACATCAATAGACAAAAGTTACTCTTTGCTATTCTCTTGAGCAGCAAGTACTTTGGAATTATTAGAGCTAAAAGGTGT
This sequence comes from Australoheros facetus, assembly GCA_030220045.1. NCBI lineage: Eukaryota > Metazoa > Chordata > Actinopteri > Cichliformes > Cichlidae > Australoheros > Australoheros facetus. The sequence goes on along the minus strand of JASGAU010370983.1, from coordinate 7,954 downwards.
TTTAACCATTGTTTGAATTATTAACACAGCATTAATATTGCTAAAGCTAGATGTATTGAGGTTGAACTGTTCCTGATGACTTAGAAGAGTGAATGTGCCAGGGTTTTACCTCTAGCAGCCCCAGCCCAATTTAATCCCTGTGAAATAGTGCTATGATGTAGGGTTTGGATCTCCAAACCCTACATCATAGCACTATTTCACTGGAGGCAGAACTGGAGGTGACAGAGTTGAAGATTTTAAGATTTTCATTGGGAGTGGGTGTTAAAGAAGGTGATGCTATGGATCGGGTAAGATGGAGAAAGATGATCTGCTGTGGTGACCCCTAAAGGGAGCAGCTTAAAGAAGAAAAATCCATCAGAATAACCTACTGAGACCTACAAATTTTTAGGCCCCATTCACACAGACCTAGGGATTGGTCAGTGTGTATTCCCCGACCGGTTGACAAGTGGTTCCTGGAGGGTGCTGCAGTGAAATTGATTGCCACCAGATATACGGTACAGCACTCAAGACCTCCTTGTGATTGCTGTGGTCATGAGTATTTTGCATGTAGGAGGCTGATTTGTCTGCAAACATTGGCAAACTACTCACAAAACTGTGAAAAGATTCCCAAGCAACTAGAGGTTGCCAGGGGGTCACTGACAGGTATCTAGGCCTGTGTGACTGAGGTCTGAAACAGATCTGTACTTAGAAAAAAAATAAAAAAATAAAAATCCAGATTCTGATATTAAAATCAGTGACAAATATACTGTATTACCTGCTGTGGTTCATATTAAAGGAAACCATGGCCACATGAATGCTTGCAATGCAAAGCAGCAGCAGTAGAAACAGCAAACATGCAAAGACTAAACAGGAATGCTGATATCAGTGAGATTAAACTAAGCTGGATTGCATACCTCATTTCCTGTGAATCTGGGATCTCCCCACCCTTCTACATGCATGTATGTCTAAGGCTTAGTGGGCAGCAGCAACGAGACTCCGTGTGCAGACACAGCATGAAAAGAGAAGCTGGGGTCACTGTGGGTTGCAAAGCAGTTTGCAGAGGCAGCAACAACTTTAAGGCTAATACAGCCTAGGTCAGGGGTCGGCAACCCGTAATCCGGAAAGAGCCATTTAAACCCAGTTTAAACGGAAAAGCCGCAAATACTAGCGGAAGCCGTTACCGTGAGTGACACACATATTGAGAAACTAAAATAAATAAATAAATAAAATGATTTTATTTTAATATTTCAAGATCACACTAATGTTCCAATTTAAAACTACAACAAAAACCGAACTGAGAAAAATAAAATGCACTTCAACTGGATACTTATAATTTACTTCCGCGAGCCGCACATTAAGCCTCGATGAGCCGCATGCGGTTCCGGAGCCGCAGGTCATTGAACCTAAGTGAAATTTGCCAATAGAAGGCTGTGAGCTTAGTCATCAGCTGAGCTGAGATGGCATCAAGGTACTGGGGTTGTGGGCTGAGTTTAACGTTGTGGCCTGCTTGAAGTGCTCAGTTTGTAAAATGACTTTTTGTCTGCACTGCAGTGAAAATGCAACTAAAGCTGACAATGGTATTCTCTGTGATAATAAACAGTGTAAATCAGGTTTTTAAAATCTTGTACAAAATAAATGTCTTCCTAGAAGTTAGGAAATTCCTTAAGGCCTGTACAGAACACAGTGTTTTTTTTTTTCTAAATATGGAAAGCTGCAAGTGGACTTCAAATGGTTTAAAAGACAAAAAATGTGTTGTATTATTATTTATTTCAAATACAAACTATAAAAGTTATTTTTTTATTCTTGATCCTGCTGCTGGAACACAGTAATTTTATTTTTCAGGGATATAAAGTATCTGTCTGTCTAAATGATAAATTATTGGCACATTTAAATGTTTGTGATGTTGTCCTGTAATGTTCCTTAAAAGCCAATAAAAGCACATGAAGCCCAGAAAAACAAAAAAGATGAACATTTCCATTTCGTGAAGGGCTTAACTGATGGATTGACTCTTTGCAACCTTTTACAATTAACGCCATATTATTATGATCCCTAGCAGACTCACCACAGGGCAGAAAACAATAAGCTACCTGGTGCAGATTTTCATTGCCCTGGGTGTTTTTAAAAAGCTGCGGCTCATTTCACACTGTTACACCACATTTGTGCCCTGCAAAGATAAATCACATTTCCTCACTGATTTCTGGCGGCTTGCTGGTAATAATCACTAATACATCCATAAAAGCAGTAGTAAGGTTGATATCAGGGCCTCAGGTGATTTTCCATCATCTGTGCTGAAACTCCCAAGTGCAGCAATGAATGCACTGATTCACCTTTGTTTAGATCATTGAGCAAAAAAATTGACAGGGAAGAAATGTGCTGCTGCAACATGTGCGACCTGCTGTGACCAGCTGATCAAGCCTCCAGAAACGAGTGAGGGATCAATCTGGTGTCTTTCATCAAGGGACAAACTTCAGAGCTAAAAAATAAAGTGGAAGGAGCTGCAGTTCCTCCAGGCTGGTTCCAAAAGGGAGTCAGTCCCCACACACTTCCATTTTAAAACGTTAAAACCTTACAGCATTAAAAAAGCATGGTAGAAGAAAGTTTTTCTATAGTTTCCCCTTCAAAACAACTTGAGTGGGGTAAATATTTTTGACAGGCAAAGGTAAATGGACTGGTACTTATATTGTGCATGTCATCCAGTCATTTTCATATACACCATCTTTATCTAAGTGCTTTTTATATTATTCCATTCAGTATTCACACTTCAATGAACATATCGGGAGCAACTTGAGGTTCAGTAGCTTACCTGAGGCACACAGACTGGAGCAGCTAGGGATCAAACCACCAACCTTCCGATTAGTTGATGACCTGCTCTACCTCCTGAGCTACAGCCAGCCCAGCTAGACGCCAATGAATGTTTACTAGGCTTCACCTTCCCAGTTTTGAGCCATTGTACCTCTTCCATGTGTGTGTACTACTGGGGGTTTTTAGAGCATTTTGTAAATAATTTTTTTTTTCTAAATTCATGTGTAACATTTCTTTTTTTAGGTGTTTTTTGAGACTGAAATTCAGATGAAAAAGTGTGTATTTGAAGCACTACTCTAAAAAACAGTTTTTTTTTCTCCAATGCCACATGTTATGACACATGACAGGGTCTTCTTTGTTATCTGCTTCAGTACTCTGTGCAACGGTAGGCGGTGTCAAGTCTGAGTGGTCATTTTTTGAGATGGTGCTCTTTTGCGAGTTTCTTCACAGAGAATTGCTGTGTGTGTGCAGGTTGCACAAACTTGAGCTTTACAGGAGATCAAGCTACAGTTTTCCTCCACCGGAGAAGGAATGGAGCTTGTCTTCATGCCTGCGTTTATTTTGTGCAGGTGGAGCAGCAGGAAATTACTCCTGCATCTGCAGGGAAAAATGTGAGGGGTTTCAGAAAGGCATTTTGCCAGGACCATGTGAGGACTGTGGGAAAATGACACTATGATGCAGTATCTCAGGTGCAACCAGCCACTTCCCTTTGACCTCCAGGAGCAGCTTTGGAGCAAACATCTCAAGGCTAAATAATGTTAGCTGGTGTGCTAACCATATTAGTTTCTCACTTAATATGAGACGGTCTGACCTGACCTCTGTTCTACGTGGAAGTGGCATCAACATCTGTCCCAATGCAGTTCAGTTTTTGGTGTCATACCATGATCAGTTTTGACCAGAGAGATGATGTTGCAGTTTCAGCCATGTTTGCTGGGTTGCCACACCTGTTGTCATAGCTGGCTGTGTAGTAGGCAGGATTGGACCCCAGGATGCAGACTCCAAGACAGAACTGAACTAAAAGGTGGTTTATTTAAGTAGCTCACAAGGAAAAATAAACATAGCAAAACCAGAGCTGGACAGGTGACAGAACAAAATACACAACAAAGGAGCAGAGCGACACACAGCAAGGAAACATCAACAATGACGCAACAAAGAACAGACTGAGGATTTAAATACAAACACAGGATAACGAGAGGATCAGAAACAGGTGGAGACACAGCTGGGAATAATCAAACAGGACAAGACCAGGAAATAAACTAAATACAAGACAGACGGGACTAAGACTACCAAAGTAAAACAGGAAACACTGACTACAAAGACAGACGCAGATGCGACACAACACAGGGAACAGGGGCTCAATATAAATAACTATAACTAAAAACAGGACCTATAACCTATAATGGACAACGAATCAAAACCATGAGAAAACTGTGACAAAACAACAACATAATGAAAACAGAACCTAAAGGAAAAAAACACAAAATGCTGGGCACACGGCGGTCCTGGGCCTTTTGACCCAGTGTTTTTGGTAATTCAAGTTTAGTTTATTTAAATATTCTATTTGATTCTTGGTCTGCTTAGTGTTTATGTTTACTTCATGTATTTTTCCTTAGTGTATTTAGTCTTATTCCTGGTTTCTGGTTGCTGTAGAGCTTAGTTCTTTCCTCAGTGTTCCTTCCTCTTGTGTTTATTCTCCTGTATGAAGTTCATTCATGTGTCTCTGTTTCCCCATTTAGTTATGCCTTCTCACTTTCTGCTTTATTTTGATAGTTGTGCCTTGTGCCTTGCTTTCCTTGTGATTTAGTTCAGCTGTGACTTGTTTTCTCCAGGTTGTATGGTATTGTATAGTGTCTTTGTAAAATGTAGTCTTTGTCTGAGCATCTGTTTTCATTCCCCGTGTGTTCCTTAGTTCTTAGATGTAGTTCATGATTCTCTTTTGGATTTTGTGTTTCATGCTACTCTTTGGATTTCATGTTTTTGTGTTATGGACTTTTTTTCTCTCCTTCTGTCCTAGTTCTATCAAGATATGGATTTACATCATATGAACGATAGCAGTTGATCTTCATGTTAATTTCCTGTTAAACATCAACACTCTAATAGTTAACAGTCGATTTTGTCATAGCCTAATATGTTAGAGCTAACTTTGTGGTATTGCTTAGTAAAACAATATTAATTAATATTACTGAGACGCTGCCCAATTCTCCTCAAGTTCTCCTCACACCACAGATTAATGGTCAGTATTTCTCATCCTCATCTCTTCTTGGTCTCTTTGATGCTAAAAAGGTTCAAAATTGTAAGGATGTGGTCCGTCATGTGTACTGACTTGTCTTTTTAACATCTTAAGTCCAAGGCCGTAGTTCTCAGCTAGAACTGTCTAGAGTCCCCGCTCAAGGTCAGGGAGGAGTTTCTGCCCCAAATAGCAGATTTTAAGTATCACAGGGTCTTGTTATTAAGTGAGGAAAGAGTGGAGCAGGCTCTTGGCAGACAGACTGGTGCCACACGGACAGCAATGAGGAAGCTGTAGCCAGTGCTCTGTTGAGCTGAGCGTGGAAGTGAGGCTGTTGATGTAACAGTTGATATACATCCCCACCTACCAAAAAGTATGAGACTGCATATACAAGCGATGGAAGGGTTCAGGTGAGGAGCTCTGTCATTTGGGAGGGTCTCGGAGTAGAGCCACTGCTCCTCCACAACCTCCTCTACAGGAGCCAGTTGAGGTTGTTCAGATATCTGACCAGGATGCCTCATGCGCTCCACTTAGATGAGATGTTCAGGGTATCTTCTATTGGGAGAAGACCCAGGAAATGCTGGAAAGATTACATCTCTCAGCTGGCCTGGTAATCCTTTGGAGCTGGAGGATTTGGCTGGGAAAGGGAAATCTGGGCTACCTGAACATGTGGCAGAAAATGAATGAATGAATGGAATGAATGGATGGAAATCTAGCTATTGCTTCATGTACCTGCACATTTATTACAAAGGTTGCCAATCTGGAAGTTGCTCTTAAAACTGCCGCACTTTCACTTTGCCTTCAGTGTTCTCAGCCAGCAGCCGGCGATGCTGTCAAATTATTTAATATATAATGTCCAGAGTTCAGTGAGGATGAGTCATGAAGGTCATCAGGATTATGTCTGTCTCTAAGAAATCCAGTTTTTCTGTATCACACAGCTCATTCATCTTTGAAGAGCTGCTGCAGTATTTTAGTTTCAACCATCTGCTCAGATTAAATGAAGCCTTCAGGGCCCTTATTGCGTTCTTCTTATTTGCTGTCCTTATCCTTGTAGCACGGGCAGTGCTCAGCAGTGGATTTGATTACTTTCATCGTGTTTACATCTTTTTCTTCCATCCTTTAATATTATGTCAGTAAGGTGAGAAGAAAATTACTTTTATACTTCCAGTAGTGTCATTGCAATTACTTATTTTTCACGATGTTTTGACTGAATTTTTATGCTGATTGAGGACTCTGACAGAAATAATATCGTTTGTTCCTCACCAGCAATCATTAAAACAACAACACCACAAATACAGAATAAAAAAAATTATAGTCAAAGATGACAGGTGAGTCAAAAATGTTTGCAGTTACACGTGTAATGACTGAATGAATGTGGAAGAAAGGAAGGAATGATTTGACATTTGAGGGAAATTGTTTTGTTACTAAAAGCCATGATGATGAGAAGATGGTGTCAGCATTAAGGAGAAGACAAGAATTGGTTAGTGTAGCTTAGCATAAAAGCTCCTGTAGCTAGGCCTTTTACATATTTAATTCATGTTCTTATTGTTTTGTTTGGTCATTGTTTATTCATTATACTGCATTAAAATGCAGCAGTTTTGGTTACTTGTTAGACCACTTTTTGTATTCCAGCTTCTGTTTTCAATAAATTAATCATATCCACCCAGAGGCAGTCATTGCTTTAATAACATAATCCTCTGGCACTAACACATGAAGTAACATTAATCTAGAATCCATAGGGCCCAGTTTTCTCACAAATGATCTTAAATTTATCTCACTGTATCTGTGACACTCTAATGAAAGGTATACGTCAGCATTTATTTCAGTTTGGTTTGTGTGCCCTTTTGTTCATGGTTTGTGTGTGTTTTGTGTCTTGGAATTTGTGCACACTCATTCAGCATCCTGTCCTGCAGAATGAAAGCAGGTCTCATGCGTCCACCTGTCTTATCACTGTTAACACGCACAAACAGTCGGGGCTCTGACGCTGACAGAAGCAAAAGTGAAACATCGAGGATGAGGGGTGTTCAGTAGTATTTCAGCCTCATATTTCTGCCTGAGGTAGAAATAAAGAGAGAGGAGGTTTAAAGCAGTCTAAGTTATAATCACCACCATCATCATCATCATCAAAAACTCATATGATGGGATGACCTGCAGAGTAGTCCATGGCGGACAGCTCACTGATACCTTCGAAGTGAGGACAGGAGTTTGTCAGTGGTGCTTACTCGCACCCTTCCTCTACTTGTTGGCAATCAAGTGGATTATGATGATGTTGACAGGCTGCACAAGAAAGGAGGAATTCAGTGGACACCCTTCACATAACGTGACGATCTTGACTTTGCAGATGACCTGGAACTGATGCAAGAGAAGACCGATATGGTGGCAACCACCTCAGCACAATTAGGTCTAAACATTAACAAGGGAAAGACCAAGATACTGAAGGTCAACACCATCAGTAACAAAGAATGTATGGAACTCTAAGGAGCTGACTCTACAAAGAGCAGTTTTTTCAATTCCGATGTCAAGTCTGTCCTGTTACATGGAGCAGAAACATGGAGGCCAACAGTGGCAGCAATGGAGAAAGTGCAGACTTCCATGAACTCTTGTCTGCAGAGGATCCTACAGATACATTGGACAAACACCATTAGCAACCAGGACCTTTGGCAGAGAACCAACCAGCTCCCTGCAGAAGATGAGATCATGAAAAAATGCTGGAGATGGATTAGTACATGTTCTGCAAGACAACTTTCCAAAGTAACCAAGTGAAGTCAGTTAAATAATAAGAGTGTGTGCTGCTTAAGCCTTTAGGTTTCTGCGTGTTCGTTTATCAAATAGGAATGACGCAAACAAGGAATAAGGAGTCCAATTATTAAATTTAATAAAACCATTTCAAACAGTTTACAGATTAATCTGGGTCAGACTGCATGCCATGCCGTGTGAGATGGCATG
>JASGAU010370982.1:3872-16034 GCA_030220045.1 Australoheros facetus | reverse complement strand
AACAGAGCACTTTGCTCTCAGACTGCTGGCTTACTTGTGGTTCCTAGGATACTTAAGAGTAGAATGGGAGGCAGAGCCTTCAGCTTTCAGGCCCCTCTTTACCTTACAATATTAAGCACCTTGAAGCGACTGTTTGTTGTGATTGGTGCTACATAAATAAAATTAAATTTAACTGAACCAAAAAACTTTTGCAGAAAGCAGGCTAACTTTTGTTCACGCTAACAGTGATGTCAGGAGCTGCACTACCAGCAAAGTCCATCAGCTTTATGAACCACTGTGGGCCTCTGACCTGAGCTAGCAATGCTGAAGTCTTACCAATAAACTAATAAGCCGTAAACACTCTGTATATCTCTGACTAGCAAAATATTAATTCCTCTCACAAGTTAACCAGTTCAGAAATCTGAATGTCACTAGTTAACTAGTGAGAGACAAAATGCTCATGAGTCACGTAGTTAAAGCTTCTTTTGACCTTACGAGCTACCTATTGAGCCTCAAAGTGTTTATATCAGTGAACCAGTATCCACTGCAACAAAATGAAGCCTGATACAAGTGAGAATTTTACTTGCTGAGAGCTTGTAGTTTAAAGCCATTTATCCCCAGACATTAAGGGACAAGGTGCACATATTTTACTACTTTTTAAAATTTACATATGCAGGAGAGACACGAGAGAAGCCACAGGAAAGGAGACGGGTAGTGAATATAGTGTTGAAGACAAAACAAGGTGAGAGAAAGGAAACCATAACTGCTATTCCTAATCTCTGATTGGGTGGGCTGCCTACAGTCTGCCTCCAAAGTCTCCCACTGCACACGTGTTAATATGATCAGAAGTTCAAACACACAAATGACACAAATTGTCCACTGTGTCTCTCTGGGGGGTTCAGAGGTGTTGGGAGCTCAGAGCACACAGAGGGTCCTGCTGGTCAGTAAAAACTGTTGCTGCTTTTGTTAAGTTTATCTTGGATTTTCATCTATTTGCACCTTTTCTGACTGGCTGCACTGAGAGGAGCCTGCTACTGTGCATGGATGAACTCTTCTCTTAAATGTGCGTTCTGGTTGTGTATGCTTGTGTCTTGTGTACTTTTTATGGACGGACTGTATTGAACGAGCCATCTAGCAACATGAAAATGAACTCCGCATGAATACTTTCAGTGGTGGATTGGCCTTCGGGAGCACATTTCCTGTTGCCCTGCTGTGAATTTGAATGTGTTGACAAACCTCTCAGAATCTACACATCAGGCACAGGTCAGTCACCCTGTGTGACTTTATGCCCTTGCTACAACATCCACAGTGCACGGGTGCATGTCTGAAGATAAAATTTAAAAAAAAAAGGAAACCCAGCTAAATGCTGAAGTCAGCAGGTCGGTTAATTCAGTTCAGTTCAATTTTATTTATATCTGCCAAATCACAACAAACTGTCGCCTCAAGGCGCAAAGATACTGTAAAGTAAAAACTGCACAATAATGCCACCGTTAAGTTAGGAACACCTGTCAGACACACTGAGTCTGTTTGTGTTGTTGTAGCTTATGTTCAGCTTCACTGTGTGTGGATGATTTTCAGACACAGTGGACACATTTCAGCCTCAGGGAAATCATTATGCTCCTACTAGTGTTGAACATAACTGCAATATTCTTAAAAACTGTGTAGCTGTTCTTTTTGTATTTGTTTTGCAAAGTTACAGGTACAGATGCTAGCTTCATCGCTCTTGACTCTTACTTCCAGGGTAATTCATTTGCAAATAAAAACACACAGTGACTAACAGCACTACTATTTGAATTTTAAATTTGGCATCTCCTTAAATTTACATGGAAACTGGAGGGTGAGACATTGAAACATTGTATTTAGGTTCATTAAATATGAGCTTCCTCCACTGATTAATTGTATCTTGCTTTGCTGCATCTGTAACAGCATTAATTACAGCAGTGTTTGTATGCTGACATTAAACAAAGCTTTTGTTCTCTGGTTTTAGACAGTCTGTCCCTGCATGTGCTTCTGATACACTGAATAAATATGCTGTGATTCCTGCACTGACTTCTGTCCCTCTGCCAGTAGAAACCATAATAAACTGCTACACATGGATACGTTTTCAATATTAGTGTGCTTGAGATATTTATTTTTCTTATTTTCATATACAGAAAAGGTCAGCTACTCTAGCCTCGATCAGTTTCATTTATGCTGATTATGGAAAGCAGAGACTGAGAAACTACACATCTACCCCCCCCCACCCCATGCTGGAAAGCCCGGTGTGCTTATAGTGGCAGTGACGGGCTCTGTACGAGTAATCGGGATTAAAAAACTAAAACAAAAAGAGATTTAAAAAAGAGAGATAGCAAAAAACGTGCTGAATGTGTTAAAAATGTCAATGTGGGGGCAGATGGAAATAATTCTGCTTATATGTCGAAAACTTTTCTACCAACAGACAAAATTTGCCTCCAGCCTCATTACCATAATGGAAATGAAGCGCACAGTCGAGTGTGGACAGTTCGGAGTCTGAGCGTAAAACAGCGCGCCTGCCACACGCGCGTCAGTTTACCCACATCTTCCTGTGCCAGCAGGCTGTCTCCAGGGGTCCGGTCTGAAAACCGGGATTCTGAGCGTGGATTTATCAGATGATTTCACTTTTTTTTCTCTCCCTCTAATTTGTCCGAACAGATGAAACCGCGTCTGTGATTGTTCTCCAGCCCTGACCCAGCAGCCCTTTAACACGATCAGAGCATCCACAGCGGACCGCGCTTTAAAGGACATCCAGAGGCGCTTTTTGACCATTCTGCGCTTGTTCACGTAAAACAAAAATGATGCTGGGATGGAATGATGCTGCAGAGCTTAGAATCAAGTAAGTACCGACGTGATGACAATTTATAACGTATTTGGAGGGAGTAGCACCTGAGTTGGAGCATTTATAACTCTATGATGTCGCTGTTTGTGCACAGACTGCTGATGATAAAAACTAACAAAAACAAACAAACAAACAAACCCACAGAAATGTATTTCTTCTACAATTTTTACACATTTGTTGAGTGGATTAAATGATATCAGCAATGAAGCCAGCAACGTGTAGTTTCCATCTCCTATTAATAAAAAACAAACTCTGGGTACAAATACAATCAGGAAGAAGAAAAATATACATTAAATTAACATATAGTGTGCATATGATTTGATTTAGCAGCAGGATGTGTAATGTGCAGCTGATTCAGAAACTAAAAAAAGTCAACCAAATCTTTACAATCTTAAAAGCATGATTACATTTGTCTCTGCACATCATCAGTGGGCTGACTGCAGATAATCACAAGAAATCCTTTTTTATGTATAACCCACAATTGTCTATAGGAGATTTACAGTCTATAGCTTACATAATACACCAGCAGGATTCCCTAAAAGGACATTATGAATACTAAATGTCTGCTTCTATATGGCACCTACAGACAGGCGACAAAGAAAAACCTGAATCAGTGACTCCTGCAGTGAGGGGATCTGGTGACTGTGGTGTTATGCTGGCATGCTTTGGGTCCACTTAGAGGGAAGAGTGACTGCAAATCAATCCAAAGTAGTTCTGAGCAATCATCTTTATGCTACAATTAAGCAGCGCCTCCATCCACGGGACAGGATGTCTCAGTGGTTTCCAATAAAGTGAATCATATGGCCTTCACAGTCACCAGTGATCAAAACAGCAAATGAGGGAATATCTTCATTCCTCGCGCCAAAGAAGCTGTACTGGCAGCATACCTAACACCGAGATATAAAATAGATAAAATATACACACCAAAAAATGTTTTCCTTTCATTTGTCACCTGCCTGGAAACCAAGAGTGCACACAAATCAGGCACTGACTGAAAACTGAAAATGAATTCTCAGAAATTGGCAAAAAGAAAATGTGCATTTGTGTGTTTCCTTAAGTGTAAATATGTACCGTATATATGAGCAGCCAGTACCACAAAGTATCCATCCTTCTGTACATGCTGATAATGTAATATTTGACAGTGTTTTGTGTATAATTGTGCAGGTGCTTTTTACTTTTACATTAGAAAATAGCTCAAATCCATGTTATCAGTCTGTTCACTCAGTATATTTATCTGTATAAACAGCTTCATGCCTGCTGTGTGACATCTGGGAGGTTTTGTCGCTATGAATTAATTTATTAATGGAAATATAAACTGGTGTCAAATTCTGCAGTTAGGATCCCTAAAAGCACTGCAGACGAAGGGGGTAAACTACACAGTAGATAGGAAAGGATGGAAAACCATGTGAAAAATAAAATGAGAATTTCTTTTAATATTTTAATGTATTATTTGATGAAAGTTACAGAGTCTGCTTAACAAAGGTGGTTTTTGTCTCTTCACCAGAGAATAAATCCTGCTTTTTATCCACACACCAACTTTTACATTTCGGACTATTTTATTATTATAAGGTTCTGCACAGTGCTCAAATTTATGAGCACAGATGCAGTCAGCTGATTTCAATAATGACCGACACAATCTACTGAGAGCAGCACAAAAATGAGCAGACCTGATTAAGAAGCAAGTCATCTTATAACAAGCAGAGTAGGGTCATCTGAAATGTTACTAAATCACCCAAAGCACTGAAAACACTGCAAAAATTTAAAAAGAAGTTAATTTGCACTACATCTATAGACCAAATACTTATTATATTGGGCAAATATGGTGCCTGTTCAACGGGCGCTCAGTGTTCTGCTCTGTTACATTAAAACAGTAATGTAGAGGATCAGAAATATGAGAGCTCAGCGAACTGCTGCAGAACACAGCCAGAGTTTTCTATGCAGATCATGCACTTGTTCTGATAACATCCTAAATTTCCAAATAAATCAACACTTCTAGTTGCAACTGTCACAAACCTTTAGATGCAAAATAAGACAGCAGCAAACCTCCTTTGACAAACATAATCATGAAATTATGAATTAAAAAAACTGTTCTCTTCAAATTCTTCATTATCAAAGGAAAACTCCTACAAATATGTGTGCAATAAAGCCAGCCACAAATATAAGTGTCCACGCCTTCAGTCACAGATCCATCGCTTTTGTAAATCCCACCAAAGTGGGTTTCACAGTGGTGCAGAGCCCTGAACTGTGAACAGTAAGTGAAATGTTAGTGTGTACTCGCTCCCCAGCTGGCTTTCGCTCACACTGCACTTAATGAGCCTCCTTCATAAATCTATGCGTAAACTTTGCATGTGAACATTTTGTGCAGAAATCAGTGAATCAACTATGTTTTGGTACCTGATTTTGTTGCTACACCATAAATAAACTTAGAGCTTCCTCAGACCATGTGTATGATGAAGGCCTGTCACACAACTTTATACTGAGCGCTAGTCCTTATTACTGCTACAACTGCTACAGTATTATCATTGGTAGTAGTATTGGTAGAATTTTTCTTTCAGTCATTATTTATAAATGTTTATTGCTGTTCTGATCCTTTCAATCCAAACTTAAATTATTTTTTATGTGACTGTAGTTGTGTCTAACTAAAACTATTTGCCCTGCTTGACTTTGAAAAAAAAAAGACCACAGTCGTCAAATGAACAAAACAGGGTGACATTACAGTAGTACATTATTATTTACAGCTAAAAACGTATTTATTCTGACAAGTTTACAGAGAAAATGTGTCTTTGATGGAGCACCTAACAACTCAGACACACCTGAAAAAAGACAACGACACACTATTTGATACATCAAGCCAAAAAAGTTTAAAGGCGATGCTTCAATAAGCTCGTCAGATAAATGAAGCAAGAGTTCCATGAAACGATGATGGCCTCCTAACACCACACTTTGTGGTGGCTGAGTGACGTGTTAAAATTACTCCTACTCAGTGGTGAAAATGTCAGAGATTTTACATAAACTTATTCACACAATCTTTTCATAACAAAACCAAAAATCAAAATGTTATAACACTTATTTATCTAATGTCTAAAAATAATGACACCATAAGTGAGTCAAACCGCGGGGTCCTCTCCGGGGAGAGCCTTGCAGCTGACTCCAGTCAGCACTGCTAGTTCATCTCTAAATGTTTGTGTTGCATCCGTCACTGGATTTGTGCGTCCAAATCTAGTGACGGTGAAAACTGCCAACTGACTTTTCTTTGGAATAATTTCTGTTCTGCGGCTTTTTGAATTTAAACACATGCCACCACCACCGATTAAGACTTTATGACTTGGTGGTTATTTCACCTTATTTCACCAGGTTGGGTAAAAGTACTTCTCTTTCAATTCTAAAGTTTCACATATTAGGATATGACAAAAAAATCAGCAGACTCTAAAACGATTTATATACATCTTAATGTGAACAACAGCACATGATATATTACAGCAGCGTGTAGGTTCACCCACAAGCCCAAATCATCCCCCCTCCACCTCTGTGCTGACAGCAGCTATTACGTGTTGGGTCTTATAAGCTGGGGTTGGCTTTCTCCAAACATTATGGACAAATATCTCCACTTTAGTCTCCTCTGTACAAAACAACCCCACACCATAAGATGTTTGTTTGTTTGTTTGTTTGTTTGGTTGTTTGTTTGTTTGTTTGTTTGTTTGTTTGTTTGTTTGTTTGTTTGTTTGTAACACTTGATCCGTGGTGAATAGGAAGAATTTCATAGTTTCTAAAGTTTTATTCCACACAGATGCACTGCACAAATTTGCATGTTAGGCTGAGTGATAATATCACAGGTGCAGATGTTAGAAAAAGCTTTGAGTACTCTCTAGAACTGGAAAAATACATTTATGCTTTATTTTTCTATCTTTACACCAAACTACACAAATGGCACCACACAGACTTATCTCCATATGATGCAGACCACCAGGGCACAAAACCCTTCATCAGTACCCTCTGTCAATGATACAAGGGCAGTGCCTAAGAGTACTCGCATTAGAGAACCAAATACTCTGAAGCAAGTACTCAAAATAGCTGGTACAACCAGTGCCAAGCTAGTTTTCTGAGAGCATTTTGTATTTGCACATACTGTATTGTCTTTCACATTGGTTCATATTACATAACTGCTTAGGTTTATAATACTTGACTGTACATAATGTGTCTTTCTCTTCTAGATTTCCCCCTTTGTGTAAATCTTCATGGCTTCCTCTTGACTGAAACCGTCACGGCCCTCAATCTTTGCTCTGACAAAGGAGATTCGTTGTTTTGATGGTTTACTGTAAAAACACCTTTATACTGTCTCATTGTGTTACTCGGTCATCACAATGACATCTGCTCCAGATACAACCTGCAACAACATCAGTCTGGTCTCCGGCACCCAACCCTGCAACAGGAGTACTGTCAGGTCTATGCCTTATACCCCTCAAGCTACTGCAGCCTTTGCCATTGCCATCACCTTCATGATG
Source organism: Australoheros facetus (assembly GCA_030220045.1). NCBI lineage: Eukaryota > Metazoa > Chordata > Actinopteri > Cichliformes > Cichlidae > Australoheros > Australoheros facetus. The sequence continues at coordinate 8,699 of JASGAU010370982.1, read as the reverse complement.
ATCCTGACCATTGTTGGGAACATCCTGGTCATCATTGCTGTGTTGACGTCGCGATCCCTGAAGGGGGCCCAGAATCTGTTCCTGGTGTCTCTGGCTGCAGCGGATATTTTAGTTGCCACACTTATTATTCCCTTCTCATTGGCATATGAGTTGCAGGGCTACTGGGCGTTCAGTACCATTTGGTGTGAAATCTACCGGGCACTGGATGTACTATTCTGCACCTCTTCCATTGTGCACCTTTGTGCCATAGCACTAGACCGCTACCTGTCAATCTCCCGGCCCGTGTCTTACAGCACCAAGCGTACTCCATTACGTATCAAAGCAGCCATTGTTGTAGTCTGGCTGATTTCTGCAGTCATCTCCTTCCCACCTCTTCTCACCCTTGACAAGAGTGAAGGAGGTGAAGAGGTGTGCAAACTAAACAGTGAGCGCTGGTATATCCTCTACTCTACCATTGGCTCATTCTTCGCCCCTTGCGTGATAATGATTCTAGTGTATGTGAGGATTTATCAGATTGCAAAGCAGCACACACGCTGCCCACCTGGAAAAAACTACAAAGCCGTGACAGGAGGAAATCCTGGCGTACCAACAAATGAACCTGCTGTGAAGTTATCTGAGCCATCAGAACAGAACATGGATCAAGGAGCTACGACTGCCAGCCAACAAGAAAAGAGTTTCACAACAAAGTCAGCCTCAGATTCCACCATAACATCTCTTCACAAGAAAGCTGAGCTCACCGCTGAGCACTACCCTCTTCATCTGAGTACAGTCAAAAAATCTCCAACAGCACCGCACTGTGACAGCCAAATCCTCCGAGCTGTTCCCGGCGCAGAGTCCCAGAAGCATCCTGATAATGGGGGGGGAGCTCTTCCCAACAACACTTGCAGCTCGGGCTCAGACACAGACACAGAAATCTGTGAGGAAGATGTTCCAGTAGAGGCCAACAAGGACAAAGGAAATCTACCTCATGAACACACGCTGCAGGTGTCCCAAAGCAAAGGCTCCAAAGTTCAGGTGCTGAATCTGACCTGCAGATACAAAAATACTATGGTAACATCATCTGGCACCAAACTGGTATCTGAAGAAACACCAAAGCCTCAGGGGACTCCCACATCGCGCCGTAAGGCTATGCTGAACAGGGAGAAGAGGTTCACCTTTGTCCTGGCTGTAGTGATGGGAGTGTTTGTGATCTGCTGGTTCCCCTTCTTCTTCTCTTACTCTCTTCAGGCGGTGTGCCCCAAAATTTGCAGGATCCCTGACTCCTTGTTTATATTCTTCTTTTGGATTGGCTACTGCAACTCCTGCCTGAACCCGGTCATATACACCATCTTCAACAAGGACTTTAGGAAGGCCTTCAAGAGGATACTGTGCAGAGACACGAAGGGTACGTTTTTCTAGACAGGAATATTATTTTTGAACCACTGGTGAACACAAGGACTTTTATCAGAAGCTATTTCCTGTACTTTCTGCATTTGACTGGTGTTGGCTTTCTTCAGCGCAGGCATTAGCACTTGTACATTAAGGAGGACATTGAGCCCATTTTCTCTTCTCCTGTTCTTCTTAGTGTTTCTGAATGGATGTTTTTAGCTGAGTCAGAGGAGCACTGGCAAAGAGGGAGATTTCAGAAAACCACAGACAAGTGGCTGAATCATTTATCGTTAATTTTATTTAAGAATATGATGTAATTGTATATTCGGTGACTCTGAAGAAGACTGATTTGACTGTATTTTGAAACAGAAGTCCAGTGGATAAAGGATCTGTGTTATGTATTATTTAAACTACAGGCAGGACTGTGATGGTGTGTGTTTGTGTATGTTAGTGTGAATGCATGGGAGCAGAGGAGAGTTGCCTAAGGGTCTGAAAAAGAACAAATGTCACTAATTGCCCTTTAACGGGGATAAAATGGGCACTGAAGGATCACGAGATCAGGGAAAATGTGAGCATCCTCATCTGAGTGCATCCAAATTGTTCCTTTTTTAAATTTCTTCCTCCATCAAAAGCTGACATGCATGTTAGGGCAGAGGCTTTTTCCTCTGTGTATTCTCTAGTCTCTGTGAACTGCTGGATGTTACACCTCTCACTGGGAATAGCTAATTAAGGTGATAGCCAGAGGCTTTAAAGAGAAACAGTGGTGAAGGGAAGCTTAGAATATTAGACTTTGCCTAAAATATGGAAGCTCTACATATGAATATGCCATTGACAGGCATTGGAAGCTGGGCTTTCCTATTTTTCTTATTTTTACTCTCCTCTACGTTAACAACACGGCAGGGAGTAGTTGCTAATGTAGAGGTTCTGTAGTGCTTAAAAATTAAATGAAGCCATTAAAATACATCATGGTCACGATATGACCATAATAAGGCCTGCTGTTATTTAACAAGTACTTGATTGCATGTGACATTTTTATCAACATGTGTTAGGTGCATATAACATATATACCTACTAACTGTCTCTGACTGCTCATCAGAGAAAAGCACCATAACTGTCAGCGTGCAGACTGTGAGCTCAGCACCCGACCTCATAATGAGCAGAATCCCCGATGAGGATGCTGACTGTAGGTGTGTGAATACTTGTGTGAATACTGTGTTGCATGTTTTTGAAAAATGTACTTTATTTTGTTTGAAGCATCATGTACTGTATACCTGTATAAGATGATATACAGCCGTTGTACAGTATGGGCTTAGCTTAAACACAGACCAGTATTCTTGCTTGTTGTTTTCAATTCCATCTGAAATTAAAACGCATAATTTTCCATCCTGTGCTCCGCTGACAGTCTAAACTCCTTCCAAATCCAAAACGTACTGACCACCACAGAATGCACACTTTGGTCAGGGTCCTTGACATCTTGTTTGTTCTGTTTTGTGTTTTTAACCACACGTCAGAAGAAATGTGGATCTGACTGAGAAGCTGAGAACGCCACACAGCAACAAAGTAGTGACTTTTCACTCATATCTTAGCCAGTCCCTGAAGCATCCCCAGCCTCATCATGCTGAAATAAAAAGCAGAGTTTGAGTTCATGAATCCTTTAGGAAAATATTTACAAAGAGAGTAAATCAAATGAGATGTAGAGACATTTTCATAAACTTTCTACAACTTTACGATTTGGCTTCAGACTTCTAATTTACTAAATGAACATCATGTTGTATTGAATAACTTAAACCCAGTGACAGAGCACATGATCTCACTGGGAAAGTGTTTACTGGGATCGCAGATAAAAAGATCTTCATCTCAGAGACTCCTATACAGCCAGGCTTTTTGCAACCCCCTGCTGGCCATTTGAATTTGAATTAGCAATAATGTCACTTTTCAGGCTTGGAAGCTGCATCCATCCTTCAAAGATTATGGGTTTAAAGGACTTAGATAATCTTAGATACATTTCAAAACAAATCAAAAGACTTGTATCTTGTCTTGTGTTGAACTTGTCAAAAATAAATAAATCAAGAATTTTTTGGGTAGTTTAAAGATGAATGAAGAAGGTTAAGTATACTGGATATTGACAAGTACTCTGATAGCTTCCTCAGTTTTAACTCTTTTTTTAAGTCAGAATCAGACAGTGAGTCAGTAAGGCAAATGGATTGGTAGCTAAGCACTCAAAAACTACAAGCCATATTCCTCTCCTGAGCCACGCTCACCCAGTATTAAAAAGAGCAGCTGTATTGTTTCAATATTGTTTCTTGTTAATAAGATAGTAAAACAAACAAAAAACAGTTTTATCCTTTAAACAGCCCTCAAAGGTGCTGTTGCTGTGGGGTTTTTTGATAGAAAATAACAGTAGCACTTCTACAGCTCCATATATTTATAGCTTGGGCAGACATATAAACCATATGTAAACTGGTTATTACACCAGAAGGTGTGGAGCCCATACTATCTGCTTAGGGGCCAAAATGTAAAAAAAAGAAGAACTGTCTTCATTTAAATTATCAACAATGAATTTCTTCTTTAACTTTATCACAGTAGTATCATCAGAGTACCTGTCATTACTGACAAGACAAAAAAGGAAATGCCAATTTCACATTTGCTGCTCTCTGAATTATATATTATTCAGACACATGACATAGAAACTGAACATTTAACAGCGTGCCCTGAAAACTCTCATTTGTCTTAATAACATTTAAATTTATAATAATGGGTTACACCGCAGTGGGGAAAAAATTGATTACAGTATAAGTCTTTCTGAAAATGCTGTAACTAAGTTTAAGAATGTAATTCCTCCACTGTTATCATCAATGCTGTGTGCCACCACAGTGCAGGGCAGATACCTAAAATCTACTCCCACAGAGATCAATTACTCTCATTAATTGTGTTACATCTTCACAGCGTATGATTCTGGATACTGTGGCGCCTTAAATCGGAAGTGCTTGACTCCCTGGTATAACCCACAATTTATCTTATCTCTTTCAATGGGCTCTGTACCAAAGGCCTGTAAGGTGTTAGTAATTAAGCCATTACTCAGAAATCCATCACTTAACCCAGCAGAAGAGTTTCAGTCATCACAGTACAAACGGCATTAACAGAGGTTACAAATTATCATCTTATGGCCTCTGACAGTGAACTCATGTATCTGCTTGTCCTGTTAGACCTCAATGCAGTGTTTGATACCAACAATTCTCTTCCACTGTCAGGGGGCAGCTGACATGGGGCAAGAGGCAGGGGCCAAGGTGGAATCAAACCTAGGACCTTCTTGCTGTGAGGCAGCAGTGCTGACCACCACACCACTGCCTATCACAATGTTGGTCTTCTAAGCTCCTGTACCACAGGAGACTGCTATATGTCTCTGGGCTGAAGTATCAGCAGTCTCCACCCTTTCTAGCATCTGAGATGTTCCTGATC
>JASGAU010370981.1:8715-25623 GCA_030220045.1 Australoheros facetus | reverse complement strand
CCCCCGCCTTGAACCCATCTGCCACCCTTCCCTTCATACGAGGTGAGCAGCTGAACTTGCAGGAAAACGTGTGGCGCCGTGCACGTACAGGAGGGTCGGTTTAATACCACTCGGCGGCAGAAACAAAGCCCTCGGCCTCTCTACAAGCTTGCAATGAAAAGTTTTGAACAGTTCAGGGTTTCCGCCAGAAAGCCTGTTGAGCCCAGCTGCAATTTAACGCTGCGCCATCAATCAATCACCTATAACAGTAACATGTTGCTAAGCGGTGACATAAGAACCCTGTTTTCTAGGTCCAAACGTGTCCTGATGAGGTGGGTGAGGTGCTCATCTATGAAGCGTGCTGCAGTCATAGACACATAAAAGACTGACACAGCTTCCTGATCCTGTTCAGATCTACGGAGATCTTCACAGAGCTGCACGTCTTTTGTCACTTCTGGTCTCAAAACACCAAAACGGTGATCATCTTCACATTCCTCTTCATAACAAGACTTCACAAACCATTGGATGGCATCACAGTAGCTACATCCATCTTTTATATCATCTATGGCTGCAGTGTTTTAGACACGAGACCCCAAAAACTTTAAGTTAGCCTCTACAACTTTTTATTTGCATCATTCACGTGTAACATGCCTTTAATGACCATGTAGGGGGAGACGATAATCACAGGATTACCAATAATCCTGTGATAATAGCATTAACAGTGTTATTAAGATGTGATTTTTGGCTTTTAAAAATTGTTCTCCCTTAATCACCGGAATCCCAAATCACTTTAAATCGATGTTTTCCAACAAAGCGGCTTCTTCTTCTCCAAAGCCCAGGGTTAGGGTAGGGTAGCTGGCCTAGCGGTGTCCCAGACACCAAACGTTTCAGTCACTGCTGGGCCCACTAAGATCTCAGCGGGGACGTTAAGCTTAGGATCAGGACATTTTCAGTTTTTTTATAATCTTGTGTTATGGATGGAGCCATTCTTTTTTTTACTATCGTCCTCCTGCCAGTGATGGCATTTGTCTCTGTTCATCAGAAACATGGACTCTAATTAAGAACAATTTAACCTTCAACCATCGTCTTCCCTGTGCTAATCTGTCTATATTAGAGTAACTATAGCACTGCAGCTAGCCTCCAGGCATGTGCCAACTAACCCAAGTTCACCTGACACGATCAGCTACCGTCCTGCTGACTTCAGCTCGGTGCAGCTTGTTTTTCATGACTGCTGGGATGTTAAACTTCGCTGTAACAGATGGGAGAACAGCCACACTGATCATTTTTCTGGAGCTTGGAATTCGTCCTGTTTTTAACTCTCAGCGGTGCCTCACAAATGCCCAATGATGCAGATAGATGCATCTCTGGAGACAAAAGAGTTTAGTGCCCTATACCACCAACAGAGCTCCACATTATTTAAAGTTGTTCACCTATGGCAGAGACTCATGCAGCCTGCTGTCATTTGTAAATAGTGGGCATAAGTCCACCAAAGCTAATGCTTTACCTTCAAGTTAAACATTGCTCTTTATGTGTTTTTCATACTTCTGCATTGTTCTTTGAGCTGTCTGAGCTGCTACATGGGTAATAAGATACATTAGCTAACTTAACAGTTGTAGCTGTTATAAAAAGGCCCGGCTTGGGATTATATGGACCGCTGGCGGAAACCCTGCGGTTGTTGAAGGATGTTTGGTCAGTCAGGGTTCCAATTAAAATACATGAGATTGGTTCAGTTCAAAACTTTCTTAGCCTACAAATTACACAATGTTTCATAGATGATATACACCCACTAGATTTCACTGTACAAGAGCATAGTTAGCTAAAATCATACTGCAAAGTGGACTTTAAAGCCCGGTCACACCAGAAACACGGGAGAACATCTGGATTCAGAAATGTTTTGGAACAGCAGCTCCTCGGCCTTGTTTCTTTTTATCTTTCCCTTCATCATAAACTGGCACTTGGTTGTTGGGAGTTTCTCGATTGTGAGATGCTGGTGTGACTGGGCCTTTATGGCAGCCGTTTGAGTTGCTTCTCGTCTCTGAATGGCTCATTTTACTTATTTGTGTTTAGCTCGAGTGACTCGAGCTATAAAGCAATCAAATGACTGCTGCATTGTTTCAGCAGTTTCACTTTGATGGTCCAATCACAACTAGAGAAAGAAATAACAGGCTGATCACGTGACCAGTCTTTAGGTTACAAAGTGGCTGCCTAAAGGATAAATATGTTTTCAACTAAGTATACACAAAATCCTACAGGGCTCAGTTATGCTAATATTATTATTATTACTATTAGTAGTAGTAGTATTAGGTTAATTTCATACAAAAGCAACTTGTTTGGTTTTAAATACTTGTATAAATACATAGACAAGCAAACGGGTCTGCCTCTGCCTCGGCGCTCTGACATCCACGGCCGATTCACAGACAGACGGATCTCTGTCGGAGCACTCGAGGACTCAGAGCACAGAGCAACAAAACTCAAGGACAATTCAACAAATTTGACTCAGCGGATATCCTTCAATAAAAGTCACAGCGAATACCCAGCAGCCTTTAACTGCTTCTTCTTTTTTCTTCTTCTTTTCTGCTCTTTACTCGGGCATTTGTCTTCCCTTCACAAAGAATAGCTGAAATTTCTCTTTTTCAATACACAAGTGACAAAGAGAGAATCAATTGGCTTTACTCACTATGGGATTAATGTTGTCATCCACCACTTTTTAATTTAATGAAGGGGGGGGGNGTGTGTAGCTGAGAGCAGCCCTGTGAGGCAGCCAGCTGATATCAAACCACTTCTTTGCCTTTTCCTGCTCATCGTCACACTAAACGCCTCGCGGCTTCCCTCTCTTCACTCTGCCTTCAGCTTCTTTTCATCTTCACCTCTCTTCCATCGCTATCCCTCCTCCTCTTACACTGTCACCTCATTCTTACTCCCAGTCCGCAGTCCCTGCCCTCCTCCTCCCCCGGGGATGAAGTGCAGTTGTTCAATCGTGTTCTGCCTCTTGCTGGCAAAAGCCATGCGTCGTGCATTGGGGTGGCCTCCGCCCGTCCCGCCGTGGGAGTCCCAGCCACCGTGCATGCCCATGCCAGTCATGGCTGTGGAACTGCGGTCGTGCTCATGGCCTGATGTGGGGTGAGAGTTCATCTTGATCATGTGGTGGCGGTCCATGGACGGTGTGACACAAATGTTCTGCTGCGACTGGGCCTTCTGGTGGTGGCTGAGCCGGCCCATGGTGGGAACCATCCCGGTTCCTCCTCCTCGCTCACTTGCTCCTGGCAGCAGACCCATCGCCATCAGCCGATCCTCCAGACGGTCAGGGGAGACCAGGAGCCGCTCGTGGGACCTAGAAACCAGACTTGGTTACTGTCACTGCCAGAAAAGTATCTGAAAATATCTTCATCAGATGGGCCTGCACATCATTTTTTAATCATACATCTTTACACTTGGGGTGGAATCACAAATCAATTTTACTGGAAGCTTTGTGCTCGTGATTTGCTTTAAATGCAAAAAGTTCGGTCTAGGTTTAAACCATGTTGTCATATTTGCAGTCATGTTCTTGCTACCTCAGACAACCCAACAATACCACAGCCTAAATATTTGTTGTAGATAACACATTTTAATCATCAAGTCAGTAAACCTCTGTGATACTGATGTGGTCAGTAAGTATCAGAGGGGGGGTGTTGATCGGTTTCAGCTGCTTTGGTGTTCATGAAATTACCAACAGGTGCACTAGAGGGGCAACAATGAGACACCCCCCCCAAACAGGAATGGTGTTACAGGTGGAGGACACTCAGGTTTTTCCCCTCCTCATCTTTTCTGACTGGTTTTCACTAGTTCTGCATTTGGCTAGGGTCAGAGTCACTGCTGGTAGCATGAGGTCATACCTGGACCCTACAGAGGCTGCACAGGTAGACTAACTCCTCCAGGATGGCACATCAATAAGGTGCCACTGGCAGAAGGTTTGCTGTGTCTCCCAGTACAGTCTCAGAGCACGGAGGAGACTCCAGGAGACACTCTAGGAGAGCTGGACAGGAGAAGGTCCTTAACCCATCAGCAGGACTGGGATGGTAAATGGACTAGTTCTTATATACTACTCTGTCTGAGCACTCAAAGCGCTTATACAACATGTTTTACATTTACCCCATTCACACCCATTCATACAAGCACTTCCATGATTAACTAAGCTTTTATTATCGAACATTCACACACATTCACACTCCAACGGTTTCGTCGGAGAGCAACTTGGGGTTAAGCGTCTTGCCCAAGAATACATTGGCATGCAGCCTGGAGTAGCCAGGAATCGAACCGCTGACTTTCCGATCAGTAGGTGACCTGCTCTACCTCCTGAGCTACAGCCAAGGATCTGCTCCTTGTGCAAGGAGGAACAGGATGAGCACTGCAGAGCTACAAAATGACCTCCAGCAGCCTCTGGTGTGAATGTCTCTGAAAACAATCAGACACAGACTTCATGAGGGCGGCCTGAGGGCCCGATGTCCTCTAGTGGGCCCTGTGACCTGAAAGGGTCTGGAGAAGCCGTGGAGAAGGTTATGCTGCCTGTAACATCGTTCAGCATGACTGGTTTTGGTGGTGGGTCAGTGATGGTCTGGGAGGTGTATCCATGGAGGGACACAAAGACCTCTACAGGCTAGGTAACGACACCCTGACTGCCATCAGGTATCAGGATGAAGTCCTTGGACCCACTGTCAGACCCTATGCTGGTGCAGTGGGTCCTGGGTTCCTGGTGCACAACAGTATCCAGCCTCATGTGGCCAGACTATGCAGGCAGTTCCTGGAGGATGAAGGAATTGATACCATTGACTGGCCCCCACACTGACCTAAACCCAATAGAACACCTCTGGGACATTATGTTTCAGTCCATCCGACGCCATCAGGTTGCACCTCAGACTGTCCAGGAGCTCAGCGATGCCCTGGTCCAGATCTGAGAGGAGATCCTCCAGGACACCACCCCTGTGTGTTTGCTTGTATGCATGCCCCAATGTTGTCAGGCATGCATACAAACACATGGGGGGNCATACAAGCTGCTGAGTAGCATTTAGAGTTGGTGCTATGACATTTTGGCAACATGAACTACCCTGCATCATTTTTCACTTTGATTTTTGGGGAGTCTTTGAATTCAGCCTCTGCAGGCTGATACTTTTCATTTCCATTAAATAATGTGACATCCTTTAATTCCTAACACATTACCCCGTCCATATGAGTATAAATATTAGCATGATTTGTTTTCCCGTTGAGATCTGATGTGTTTTCAAAGTGTTCCTTTCATTTTTTGAGCAGTGTATATACAGTGTCAATGTATTTTTTCCTATGTCAGATAATTTTAAAATAATATTACTGATGTTATTGTTTATACTTTCCTGGGTATCGAGTTTAGTATTATGTACTTTTTGAGCTACATGTTATTATTCTTGGTCTCTGATAGAGTAGCTTTGCATGGTTCACAATCATTCTTATTTATTCTATACTGACTTCCTGCTTTCTCTTAGACAGCTTCTCCTGATTGGGTGCCCTTCATAAAAAGAAGATTTGACTAGTGGGTGGGCGGAGCTTCTCTGAAAGTATCAGGGATACCTGTTCTCACTGACATCACACAGATCTAAAGAACTGTGCTTCATTCAGAAGACTGTCACCAACACAAATGTTAAAATGAGGATCTTTGTATGCAGAAATGAACATGTTTACAGCTAGCAACAAACACACATTTTCCCCTTCATAACAAACATGTCTGTAATTGATCCACTTGGGTAGTTATGAGGCTTAAAGTGGTGCAGCTGGTAAATGATGCAGCTGTGTGCGACAGGTGTGTGGTGGTCCTCACTGTCAGTGACCTGTGCTTGTGCTGTTGGTTTGGAGCATTTTAAATGTGTGGTATTACCTGTCCAAGAAGCTGCTGCTCCAGTTTCGGTGAGTACGATTCTACTATTTTATTAGTACGTTAATTACCACTGATTGGCAGATATCTGTGTCTGCGTCGTCTCTTAAATGCAGCTCGTTAACCTTGGCTGATATTTTTACCCTCTCATCCAAAAATGGTCACTTCTGGGTCCAGAAAATTAACACGATGGTGGCCAAAACGCTAAAGTTAGGATTCTAAGTGTAGGTGACTAAAACAAAAGCACGAGGTTACAGTGTCTGCGTCCCTCTATTATACCATCCTTATTATCGATAAACATTGTTTAATTATCGAGGGTGAAACTAAAACAACAGCCGTGAAAGGATGAATGAGCTCAAACTTTGAAGTCGTTAGGAATCACTTTGTGGGTATAATATGGGACCTTTGTCTAATTATACTAAACAGAGTTTCTGTTGCATAAATTTCACAGCGTGGACCCTCACCTGTCAGACTCTTGACACTGATTAAATATCACACTCTGATTCCCTTTGTTCTTATGTTTTCTCAATGGGATTTGACTCGTCTCACCTCCATCTTCTCATGTCATCTCATATCTTTATGATCCCTTCTTTTCTCTCGTCTTCCTCGTCTCTGATCTGACTCCTTTGTCTTTAGTATTTCATCTGTTCGTCCTATTTGATCACACCTCACCTCTTATGTCTGCTCTCACCTGCGGAGCGTCTGTGATGTAGAGCTCCTGCTGGTGCTCATCATGGCTTTGTAGTACTGGTGTTGCTGGTTCTTGGACAGACGGGACAGCGTGTTGCCTTCGCCGAGTGCCAGCAGCTGGTCCTGGGAGCGGACGCGTCGCGGCGGCCTGTCGAAGCTGGAGCTGGTGTAATGCGTCTGGGAGGGCAGCGGGTACGGGTTCGGAGTGGAGGACGGGATATGGAGGTGAGGCCGGGAGCCGTGGAGGGGTAGCGTGCCTCTGGACCCCGACATGTAGTCTCCTCCCCAGGGCAGGTGGTGCTGAGAGGAGTGGAAGGAGGGCGGAGCATTGTTGGAGCGGCGTTTGGAGCTGTAGTAGTTGGAGTACTCATCAAGTTCTTTCTCTGGTTCAGAAAAACAAAGAGAAAATTGTGTAATATGTAAAAAGCTATTTCATTTGTTGATGATTAATACAGTGTTCATTTTGTAGAAGAGGCTGAGCCCTGTAGCCGCTCTCAGGTGAGCCTGTGGAGTCAGCATAAAGATTAAACTCTCAGAGTCAGGAAACAGACTGGAGACATACGAGACCTCACACTGCTCCACATGCTGTCTGTGCTTCATCATCAGGAGGGAGGTGCAAGAGAGTGATTTTTAATTTACAAAATGAAATTCATGTTGTATTAATTAAGGTAGAGACCATGAACTCATCAGGAAAGGGTCTGCTGAGGTCAGAGATCAGGGGAGCAGACTCTTATACGCTAGTCTCAAGAGAAACTGCAGCTTTAATCCACTTTTACGGCTTCGCTTTCCTGGAAGCTGCATTCGCCGACACCGCTTCTCTGTTACTGTCATACACAGAAAAAAAAGCTGCAAAAACTTCTACCATGCTAGTCTTTCTGCTCGGACATCAAGTTCATCACCCACTGCAAAGACATATGAACAGAGAGAAGACAGTAAAGGACACCATCTATGTCCACGTGGAACCGCCTTCATTGAACAGGTGATGGTGGCCTACATAATCAGCTACCTGAAACCCAGCATTCCCAGGTATATGTAATACCCACTCTCACTTCGGCTCATGTGAGCTGTTAATGACTCACAGGGTGGCAGGGTGGGGGCGACGACTCCGTCAGGTCTGAGTGAGCGATGGAAAATGTGGCCGCTTGAACTGAGAGGGTGCGTTTGGTTATGACATGAGGAGATCGAGGCATATGTATATGTGCACGACGGAGTGCGGCTCAACTCGCCCGAACCCCGTTTTCTATCCTGACCCAAAGGGATGCCCTGCAGCATGTGGGTCAGTCTGATGGACTGTGTCTAACCTCACTAGTGCAAAGTCCTTATGAGGCAAGTCTCAGCAGCCAAATCCAGACAGTTTCAGTAACTGGGACAAAAAAACCCTCTTATATGTATAGAATCCACTTCAAAAATTAGTGTGGTGTGGTATCTAAAAATATGGTTTAGTACTGTTCAAGTACACAGACTCTTTACAGCCGACTCAATTCAAAGCAGTAACACGAGTACTGAACAAACGTCATGCTAATTCTTAGCAAGCTAAGATAAAGTTTTTTAAAAAGTGCATTTGCACGAATCTTTACTAAAATAATGAGACGTGCGATGTGCCAGCGCACAGATTAAACTGCTAGGAACACCTAGAGTGGGCATGTGTCAGTACAGCAGCTGGTTAACTGGCTCTTTGGCATCTATTCTCCCAAAGATTTCTACTCAGGATTCTCTGAGGGTCTCCTTAAACAATGTTACAATGTCTGACTGCACACATGTGACAATGGTGCAAGCAACTGTGCTGTGAATTCATGATGAGCGAGTGGGCGTCATGTGTCCTCATGAAAAAGATAACGATTAACATGTATATGAGCACTTTAAAGACCACAGCGGGGGGAAAAAAGTATGGAGGACCTGGGTGCATGCTCGTGAAGGTCATGCAACGTGGTGAAAGGCTCCTACAAAATAAAACTACTAAATGGACCTTGTGAGACTGTGAGAACAAATCTCACCCCAAGAGAAAACATGAAGAGTGGAGCAATAAACAAGGGAGAAAAATGCAAATAAAGAAAGAAAAGAAAAGATAATCTCATGGAGGGTTTCATGAACTGAAACGACTCAAAAGAGAAGGAGGAGGGGGAAAAGGCAGAAGTGAGAATGACATGTTGTCAGAGGAGGACAAGAAGCAAAGACAGAATGCACAAATGGATAATGCAAAAGGAGAGATATGCTGTATATTGCATGAGGCATAAAAGAATAAAGGCAGAAGAGAAGCTCAAGGCCAAAGACAGGAAGGACTTGAGGTGAAAATCGACTTTAAAGGCGGTGAAATACGACAAATGATGTGAAAACAAAGAAGTGGAGGAACAATGTAAAGAGGGAAGAAAGCGGTGAAGGAGAAAGAAACAGTCACTTTCACTAACAGTGAGAAGCAGAGCTTCTGTGCATAGCCTTTAATCTTCAAAGCATTTCCATGGAAGCAGCTCCCCAAGAGCCAATTTAAAGCTGACCTTTAACCAGCCACCTCTCTGCCTCCTCACCCCCCCTTCCTCTCCTTTTCTCTCCCTCTCAGGTCTCCTGCCCTCCTTCTCTTTGTCTTCGCCGTTCTCCGTGCTGTTCTTTTCCTTTTTTACCTTTTGCCTGCTCGAGGTTTTTCTCTCTGCTTCTCTTTCCCCTCTCTGTCCTCACTCTCTCTGTTTACTCCCCTCCAATAAGGCCAAATTATCTCAAGGTTTCTCCCTGGCGGCCCTCCTTAGACAAAGAAACCTTTATCAGTGTCCTTTCTGCAGCGCCGTGTGGGGAACGGCATTAAAGGGACCAGGTTTCACGGAAAGGCTGGCAGGAGGCTGTATTCCCTCTTCACGTGTCACAATGACAATGTTTTATTCTCTGTCTGAAGGAGTGTTTAACCAAAGCTGACATTCAGGCTGGTTTCCTTTGAAAAAGCAGGAATCTAATAATCAGACAAGTAGAAGTGGAAGAGTGTGGTTAACACAGGTTTTACATTCCTCTGTGGAAGCCATCGGTCTCTGGGAAATGAAATCATCCAGCCTCACGTTTAAAGTGCTCGCTGCCATCACTTCAAGTCTGCAGAGGTGTTTTAAGTGTGTGTGTGTGTGTGTGTGTGTGTGTGTGTGTGGGGGGGGTCAGGGCTGCAATCCACCTCAGAGCACAGATACAGCAGCATGACATTAACAGCTTCATATCTTTAATGCCACTTAGAATGAAATTTAAGAGCAACCTGAAACCAAACCTGACAAAAGAGGGGCGGAGCTGACCGAGGACGGGGGACACCGCACTCGCACACGACCGATGCAGCGTCTCCTGCTTCGTCCTCCTGTTTGACTACAAGTAGGAACCATTTACCAGGTCATAGGTGAAAAAAGGAATTCTTCTAAAACCAGAGGATTCGCCCCCTGCTGGCTATTAGAAAGAAAGCCGAATGAAGGCACTGTAGCACTGGGTTCACTTTTAGCCCCTGAAGCTTATTTTTTATGGGGGGGAGGTTGAATAGTCTGAAAAATGAGTTCCTACCCCCTTTTCATTTTGCTTGGTCTCAGTGGAGGTGAAGGAAAGTCGTAAAGGAGAGTTAGGAACACAGAACCTGGTTCCTACCGTGTGGAGAACCAACATGTCGGTGATTTTAACGGTTGAAAAACGAGAGCCTTTAAATGATATCCTTCTTATTTTCTCACTGGAACGATGATCCAGTGTAACTCCTTCAATGACCAAAGATTTCCTCCACCCATCCCTTTTTCCAAATTAATTCACAATAATCCTAAAGGCTGCAAGACAACACCACGCATTACTAACACAATTTGATGAATTCATATAGCTCATAATCTGGATTTAGAGAGTTTATATGAGTCTACTTTAGTCACAGAAGCCATAAACCTGGAGAAAAGATGTTACCACGGGTCGAACAGTGAAAATTCAAGACACATCAGCAGGTTATGGCAGGAAATGAAGAACTATGATATTTCTATGATCTTTGTCAGTTGACAAAACTTTGTCAGTTGTTAATGGTTTACATGAATGGCCAGCTGCTATGAATTATGGGATCATCTTCAGTCCTTTTGTGAAGGATGCTCCAGAGTATCCTCTGTTAAATGAGGTAATAAAGGAAGCACCGAGGCTCCTTTCCTCAGTGTCTGGAGACTCAGACCTGCTTCTCTCAGTGAGGAAGAAAAACTCGACTGCAGCGTTCTGTCTTTCCTGCTCTTAGTTTTACTTCCTTCTGTAATTATCTCCTTCATCAGTTCCACCTCTGTGGACTCAGTCACACCTGTTTCCAGTTAGCTAAGCTGTGTGTACGGATGCAACCTGTGGAGCTGTTTCTGTTTGCTGTCCACCATGACTGGTTACAACGTGAACAAAAGGACAAAACACAAAATCGTTTCACTGTTGTTTCTGTTATTTGCATAAACTCAAACCTCCGTAGTTCTTCTGCAGTCCTGCACATATTCTCATATATCATCTGTCAGTGAAGGAGCACACAGAGAAAATAGAACCACCTAAAAGACTCTAGTCTGTCATTCAGTCGTAGGTTAAGTGTGCAAAGTGCTACAATTCTCTCTCTTTTTCATTATCTAGAGGTGATTTTAATTCCTGAGGAAAATGCAGTGTTCATTCATGCTGCAGGAGCATAACTGCCTGCAATATAGATTCATTTACTCAGCCATGTGAGACAGTGCAATGATATGAGAGAGGGACGGACAACAAAGACGAAAAAACATGGTGACCAGACAGAAGGGAAAAAAGGAAGTGAATTATGGGACGACATCTGTTTCTCTCTGGGATCTTCCCCAGTTTCCTTAAAAGGCTGCAGGACGCCGACCGAGATGCTCATTCATGAATATACAGACAAATATGAGGGCTGAAGGTTTGTGAGTCTGATGTGGGGCGTAATGAGTGGAAGTACTGAAGTGTTTCCTTGTTTTGATTGAACTGAAATAATAAAGAACCTCATCTGGGCTCTGCTTCCACCTCATTAATGCTTCCATGTTCACGAAAAGCCACGCCGCTTACACGCACACACATGTGACCCCCCACGTAGCAACGATCCATCACTCAACCTGCAGCGGCGACTCCCCTCCCCCTGCAGGCTTCAGCACTCACGGGGCGAGAGAGGTAAAGACAGAGAGAGAGAGGCGAGCAGCCACTGCCTCCCCGTCGAAGGCAGCCGGGCCCCTGCAGACCAGCCAGTGCCCCTCCCCCTACCTCCATATCTCTTTTCCTTCCCTTCTTCCTTTCTTTCACTGCCTCTCCCGTCTCTCTTCTCCATCTGCTCACTCATGCTCACTGCATCTCTATCTTCTTCTCATTTATACCCTTTAATGCTGGATCTTTATTTATCCAGCCAGCCTTCCCTGATTCTCCTCTTCTGATCAACCGACCTGCTTCTCTGCNNNCACACACACACACACACACACACACACACACTATCCTTTTCTCCCAATATTTCTTTAATTCTCGCTCATCTCATCATCCATCATCTCATTAACTGTAATTTCCCCATTGTGGGACTAATAAAGGTATTCGTATTCATCTCCTTCATCTGACTCCATCTTCTCTCCTTTCTAAATTCTCAGCCTTTCATTCGGCTCTTTAACAGTTTACACCTTCAGAAGACAGTGAGACGATTATTTGTCACATATCTTAGAGGCCACGCATGGTTCCATCCTTTAGGTCCACTGCACAATCAGCAGCATGCAAATTCACTAACCCGGCTGCAAAAAGACAGTGTAATACAGGGCTGGAAACATCAGCACAGCCACAGGGTTCAACATAACCAACGACCTGAGGCCGTTACCTGTTTCTATCAGCCCTCACTAGCCAATAGCTTATTCATGCAGTCAGTAAGTTCACATTAAAGGAAGCTCATAAGGCTACAGAGACAAAGTGAAGCTGTCAACATGGAAAACACTGTAAGGCAGTGCTGATGGTGCAGTAAGGCCTTTACACTCACATTCATGAATAAAAATCACTGCAAGGAGCCAGTGTATCAGGATTCAGCCCATTAACAAATAACCAAAACACAGGAAACTAAAATAAATCTAACAAAGTGCATCTTCACAGGAAGCTGCCAACACCTCCTTCCTCTGCTGCTCAGTCCCTGTACTGTCTCACCTGCATGCCCTGCACCACTTATCCAGGTGAGGATAGTAGCCTATAAGGCTATATCCTGGTTTCTGCTAACAAAGCCTTTACATATGGCTATTTATAATATAAGCACTGTACATATGATCTAAGAATATCAAATGACTACAGAAACGTGCTCTGGACCTCATCAAACCCACTCCACTCCCACTGATGACCCACAGAAACTCATGATCGATAACGGCACACCGACGATGTCTGGAAGTGAAACCAGGAGTGAGTCTGTCACACTGACCGCCTGCTCGTTTAGTTTCCTCCCCTCTTTAAACTGATCACATCTCTCTGAAACGGTCCTGCAGGTGAACAGCAGCCATGATGACCTCTGCAGGGATGAGACCAGTGACTCAGCATTTTACAGGTTCAGATTAGCAGTATAAAATCTAATAATAAACTATGATATATTGTACATTAAGCCAGCCAGCAGTCTATAAAGAAATTAAATTAGCATCTTTCCTTTGCAGGACACTGTGGATAACAGGTTTCCATTACAGATCCTAAATGTAACAGTTTAGAACCACTTCTGTGTATTTAAATCAAAAACAAGCTAATAATAATGATTTTATCCTGGTGGCTCAGGTGGTAACCACGGCTGTCCACTTATCACGAGGGGTAAGGGTTCAATTCCTCCTGCAGGAAAGAGGCAGCTTCACTCTGCAGCTTCTCCAGGAATCGCACAGTTCTAGTTTACTGGCAACCTGCCCGGCGTGTACAGCACCTTTTGTTCAGTGTTAGCTGAAATTATTCGGATAAGCTGCTAAGAAAATGGATGTATGGAGTTTATACTGAAAGATGGAGGAGTTTTCCTGTAGGCAGGGTCAAAGGAAAGATGCTAGAAAGTGATTAAAGTGTAGGATCCAAAGTTTTGGGAGTTCATGATCGGGTTAAGAGCGCACACATCACGACAGACAGATGCAGATAATGTGTTTGCTTATGTGCAGACTGAAGCTGTGAGTATTAAATTTGATCCTTGTGTTGTCTGTGTTTTGGGGGGGGGGAGCCCTGCATCTGTGACCTGTATCAAGGTTTTCTAAGGCTGCACATTGTCTTGTGCAGCCACTAAAATGGGAAACAGGTTCTTATACAGCACTTTTCCACTCGAGCACTCTATAAACACACCTCATTCACCCAGCCACACAAACACGTTTTTCTGCACCTAAGTGCTTTCTATCTGACATTCTCACACATTCACACTCTAATGGAGGCATCAGTATCTTGCCCAAGGATACTTTAGCATGCAGACTAGAGCAGCCAGGGATCGAACCGCTAACTTTGCAATTAGTAGCTGACCTGCTCTGCCCTCTGAGCGACAGCCACCCTGCTCCTCTGCTGCCTGGCTGAACTTTCAAACTGCATTCGCCAAGCTCGCCCTGCTATGGACATCTTTTCCAAGCCTAAACAATGATGTCATTTTTTTTGTGGTTGTGATCCACAAGTGTAACCTACAAAGGCTCAAAGTATAATACAAACTTCCATGCCTTCCTCAGGTTTCCCTTTTTGTCCCCTGTCCTGCTTTTCTGTCCCTTCTTCACCCAGCGACTCACCCAGCCTCTTCAGGGAGCTGTAGCGGCTGATCTCAGGTTTCATGGTCACCTCGTAGGACGGCGGCAGCTGGGCCAGGTTGTGGAAGGAGTGCGAGAAAGACGGGTGGCTGCTGTTGTGTCTCATGCTGCCTCCAATGAGGCCGCCACCTCCTGCACCTTTGATGCTACCAGAAATCAGGGTGGGCCCGGAGGAGAGCTGGGGGGTGTTGTTCATGCGGGGTCCACGCTCTGGAGAGAGAGACAGAAAGAGGCGGAGAAGGGAAGGAAGAGGAAGATGAAGAAGTGAGGAGGAGATGGAGGGGAAACGGTTAGAGAAGAGGGGCGGAGGTCAGACAGGGAGGATGAAGGAGGGGTGAGATATGGAGGATAAAAGAAATGATGTGGAGGTGAAGAAGAACAAAGAGAAGAAAATGAAGAAGTGATAGAGCCAGAGAAGATTATACAATCTGGTTAACCATCAGTAAACAGGAAGTGTCTCTGAGCTCCATGGCGACCATCTATTTATACGACTCTGTGCTGTTCATCTGAGGCTCAATAACACAAACAGATCAGCCACATGTAAATACACAGAAACACACTGATAGTTTCAGGAGGAATCTACACACACACACACACTCACACATTCACATTTATGCAAAGAGCAAAAGCAGCACGGCGATCAATACACATAAAAAATGATTTGTCTTATGTAAGGTTTGCGGTATGGGGGAGGGGCAGGGTGTTTTGCAACACATATACTCATATCCATTACATCATAAGGTGTACGAGTACATTCATAGTTTCCAAACAGCAAACAAGCAGCAGTGGGAATGACCCAACATGTAGGTGCACACAGGTGACCTGACATGTGTAGGTTCTGTGCATTCAAACAGAGGACAGAAGCAGTGGACAAACACGTGCCACCCATTGCTGGATCATTGTTACAGAGGAATCCGAGGAGCTCGGCCGCCTGCTAAATGTCAGCAGAGGATGCTGGAAAGGTTAAAAATGTGAGAAAAACTGTGAAGCAGCGACTAAAGGTTGCATAACTGTGGCCATTTGCTGCTGCTTCCTGTCTTAGACGCAGATATAATTAATGGTGAGTCTGTTCAGGGCGGTAACAGCTATGAGCTGCGATCTTGTTAAGATAACTGCAGGACATATACTGGTCATTGACCATTGACAGTAATGGGCAATAATGGCCAATGTTGTCTCTGTTAAGTGCCACCCAGGGAACACACGCTACATCGACTTCTGTACCGTTAACTCCATACACACGCACGCACACACACACACACACACACACGGTGGGGGAAAAGCAATGCCAGCTCTGAGCTCTGAGATCATACGGCTTATAGGCAGGAGCTGAGCAGCAGGTTGCAGGCTGTGGAGAAAGTAAAAGGTGGAAAGCATCAGATTTCCTACCAGTTGCTCTGCGTTTTTGCGCCAGCATGCTAAATTAGCTTGGTAATTTCCATGAGTGAGAGGTAATTGATTTTTTTTTTTTTTTCTGAACACCTACGATGGCTGACAGAGAGGTTTGGTAATGGTGTCCTGGAAAAATGAACTTTGCTCAGTGCGAGCAGAGTGTGTGACTCAGAGAGCTGAAGGGTTCTGTTCTCGTATCGTATCAGGAGGCTGTTAACTTTATCCAACACAGGACCAGAGCAATGATGCAAAGAACAAAAGGTCACCTTCACAATCAAAAGCATCAAGAATAAACTGTCACGATTGAGGTCAAACCACCAAAACTGATGGGACTGACTGAAGATCTGAAATCAAGGACGCCTCCTTTATCCAGCAGTTCATTTTCACTTACTGAAGCGCGCCCGCTTCTTTGGTATTGTGATGCAGCAGTTTCCTGTTCACAGAGTAACCTCAGCCTTAGCCTGAAGCTTCTCAAAGTGTGGCTGACAGGCCAGAAGCGGCCCTTGGTAACTTATTGAGCAGCCCGTGAATGTAACAAAGACATTTCATTCATCCACTTGATGGAAAACTGTAACGCTGCAGAAACAGACCAGGGAGCAGCCACCTGCCACCTCACTGAGACTATAAACCAGCATCATTACCAACATGAGCTATTACTCCAAACCTCAGTGTGTGCATTTTCTAATTAACTATTTTTTATCCCAAACTTGCACTGTGTTTGATTGGTTAAATCAAACAGCACTGCATAAATAACTGAATTTAGATTAAATACAAAAAATGAGACATTAAATATTTACTTTGCAAGGAGAGACAGAAAAATTAAATAAAAAAAAAAAAACCTTCCATAACGTGAAAAAAATGCACATTCAGGTGTTTATTTTCTGAACTTTGTCTTTTTGATGGATGGGGACGGTACCCCTGGGTTTCCAGCATACACTCAGGTAACACACTCAGGTAGCTTGCAGCCAATCGCAAAGTACACGAGCTAAAATGAGAATCATCCATCCATTCTCTTCCACTTATCCTGTTCAGGGTCACGGGGGGGCTGGAGCCTATCCCAGCTGTCATAGGACGAAAGGCAGGGTACACCTGTACAGGTCACCAGCCTGTCACAGGGCCAACAGAGAGAGACAGACAACCACTCACACTCACATTCACACCTATTTAGAGTGGCCAATTAACCTAACCCCAGTAACTGCATGTCTTTGGACTGTGGGAGGAAACCCACGCAGATACAGGGAGAACATGCAAACTCCACACAGAGGGGGGGGG
>JASGAU010370979.1:0-15057 GCA_030220045.1 Australoheros facetus | reverse complement strand
GTGTGTGTGTGTGTGTGTGTGTGTGTGTGTGAGAGAGAGAGAGAGAGAGAGAGAGAGAGAGAGAGAGAGACAGGAAGAGCGAGAGCAAGAATTTTGGTCTGGCAAGTACACGACAAAGTACACACACACCTGTTTGTTGGAGTAACACAATGTCCCACCACGAACAAGTCACCAAAGCCATCAAGCCTCCGGGCCCACAGCACGTCTCTGTATAGTCATAGTCAGCTGTGTTATCTGACATTTTTTCTTTTATCATACTCTGGATCATTGGTGAATACTGAACACATGTAGTTGACCAAAATAACTCGATTATTGTGTTTTTGCTTTTTTTTTTTTTTTGATGCCAGAGATGGAAAAGGTTGTGCAGTGGGTGAGCGTGATGGATCATAAGATGGGACAAGAAAAGAAAACCCAGGTAGGTAAAAACTTTCTTCTTAAAGTGCCTTTTGTGGTTATTTTTCTGTTAAGTTAGATTATAATATATTAAGTACGATGATCATCTGACACACTCTCTCTCTCCCCCTGCACAGACTATATTATGTCTTTTTTTTTTAAACTTTTATTACAATATCAAAATTTAAAAAGTCCTTCTTAATAAAAAAATGAAAACAAGATTAAGTGTATAAGTTCACATTTCATATGAAATCTGATAAATAATACAGAAATAAGACCATGAAAAGCATTTTTAAAGAAATGTTTCTATTCCTGTGGCCTAGTTTGCACTATGCTGTGAATTTATTTTGACATTAACAGTGTCATTCCCAGCTCTCAACACCCCTCAGCTCACTTGGCACCGCTGCTTTGCAAGCCAACATTCCCTCACTCATCCAGGTTTTCAAACTGTGTTTGTTATTGTTCCCGTCATTTTGTAGGCAGATGAGAGAGCAGGGAGAATCTCATCGGACCGGCGCTGTGAGAGTTTGGACCTAGGTGCAGGAGAGGATAACTCAGAGCTGGGCAAAAGAAAAAAGAAGACCAAAAAAACCATTCACACCCAGGCTGTCTGTGGGAATGCAAGTGGAGAGATACAATTTTCAGAGGCTGATGTCAGAGATGTGAAAAGTGAACCTCTGTCTCTCCTGCTCCTCTGTGTTTCTGTGTGGACAGATAGGACCCGTGGATACTGCCGAATTCATGAATGCAGCCAGTGAGTGCAAACTGAGTATCATAGACAAGTATCTGGCAGATGGTGGGAACCCAAACGTGTGCGATGAGGTAGCGCTTTCCTTGCATCACAGTGAAACGTAAATGAAATGTCTCGTGCTAAAATTTCATCTAATAATATATTTACATTTTGTAGTTGAAGAGGACAGCACTCCATCGTGCCTGCCTGGAAGGACACTCTCCAGTTGTCCAAATGCTTTTAGAAAAAGGAGCCGATATCGACTTAAACGATCAAGTAAGATGTGAATGCACACTGAAGGTTTGTAAAGATGATAATGGGATTGAATGAGATTATCTTCTCAAACTAAAGCTCCTGGTTCTAGTGACCTGGTGTCTGCGCTATTAATGGGATGGGGGCCCTCCTACTATGTTTCAGCTGGGCTCTAGGGCCATACATTGGGCCTGCAGAGGGGGAAATCTGACAGTCATTGAAGTCCTGAAAAACCACGGGGCTGACGTTAATGTTAGAGATAAGGTAAATGTGCTTTTTTGGGGCCTGCATTTGCACCAGAATATAGACTATGAATGTCTCTGACTATGAATTTAGACACATTAGCACAATCACAGATTATATCAATGTCTGTACTGCAGTTGCATAGCACACCTCTGCATGTTGCCACAAGAACAGGCCACGCTATTATTGTGGAGTACCTGCTGTCCTGTGGGGCCAAAATCAACTCCAGGGACAGGGTAGGTGCCAACCCGACACTGTCTTTCACTTTTGTGTTTCATGACCTCTGCAATTTATTTGGATCATTAACAAAATGCTTTTTAAAATCTGCTTTTAGGAAGGTGACACGGCCCTGCACGATGCAGTGCGTCTCAACAGACACAAGATAGTGAAGCTGCTGGTAGTTGCAGGAGCCGACACAAAAATAAAAAATCATGTGAGTTTTCTATCTTTAATCGTCATTAGTGTAGAGGTTAGCATGGACGTGAAAATGTAAAGGAACTGTCTGACAGCACAACTTTGATTTCCATATGTGCAAATATGTTTCTGCAGCCAGCAGGCAGTTTGGTTATCCTATCATGAAGGCTGGGAACAGGAGGCAGAAACTCAGTTAACACAGTGATGACAGTTTGCTTTTTGGTTCATACAAAAGCCAGTTTGGATCCAAGTCAAGAAACCGAGTCCAGCAAAATGTCAGACTGGTGTGCTGTTTTATTTCCCAGATTAAATAAACAAGATTTAAGGCGTGATCTTTAGATATGCTAAGTGGCTTAAACAGTGCTTGCTGTTTCCTGTCATTATCTGTCCTGTTATTGCCTGCATTTTGAAAACTAACATACTGTTACGCACATCTTAATGCTGTGCCTGCAATGTACCTCCATGCTAACAAAGTGACAGTATGATTACAGGAAGGACTGACAGCTGTGCAGCAGGTAAAACAATGGCAGCTTGACATCATAGAGACCCTGCAGAGACTGGAGAAGCTGAGGGAGGTGGGGATAGCGTCGCCTGAAAAAAACTCAGCAGAGGAGTGAATAGTGCAGCACAAAGCTGTGCATCTGGGCATGGGCCACCTCAATTTACACTGCAGCTGAGTGGTTAAAGTTCTCGTGCAATTAATTCAGTTACTAAAAACTGACAGACATCCTGTTTGAGGATCTTTGTAATCTAAAGTCCTTGGGGAGAGTGTCCACTTTTCCTGGTTGATGATCCTTCATTCATACTGTATATTCTTTCTATATCACTTTCTATCTCTGCCTCAGGTTTTTATATATATATATATATATATATTCTCAAATATCATGCACACAGCACTATAGTGTAATTACAGTACTGTAATTACACTATAGTGCTGTGTGCATGATATTTGAATCCACTTTTCCAGGGCACAACTGTAAAACCTCTAAACTAGTCTCAACTCTGACAGAAAATGTCAGCTAGGACTTAACGTTCAAAATTATCTGCTTATCTAAAAAAAGGGAAAGAAAACAACTAATGAGTGAGGAAAGAAAGCAGAATTTCTCAGATCTTTATGCCAGTCTTCGGGTTTTAAAATGTGTTTTTTAAAGAGCCCTGGATTCTTAGGAGCACTCTGAATGTTTCATGTGATGTCAGATGCCTTTGAAGGCTGAATAAAGCTAAAGAAATATGGGCTGTATAGAAGTTGTGTCTGAATATACATTAGAGGTCCTTCTTTCATTGAGCCAACAGACAAGGCTGGAGCACGCAGTAGGCCTGTGTTTCAGAAGTCAGCTGACAACAGCAGAGATGATGGGTATGCCTCGGCTAAAGTCAGGGATTCAGCAGGAGCTCAGCAACATATTTTCCTTCTATCATCAGAGGCTCAAATATTCCTGGGGGACATTTGTCATTTACACTGGGGAAACAATTTGCTACTCTACTTCTACTGTAGTCTTTTAAGTACAGTAGCATATTCTAAAAATAGACATTTAGTTTGTGAGCAAAGCTTTTTCAGCAAACATTGTGGGACTGCTGTATTTCTCACAGTGTTGATGTAAAATGTTGTTTTGAAAGGCATGCAGTTACATTTTTTTTAAATGTATGAATATGTTTATTGTAGGCAGCGCATCAGATGAACTATCGCACACAGACACGTTTCCTGGTAAAAGCAAGGATGTGTAATTGTCAGGGAGAGTGGGGAGAGCATACCACACACAATACAAGGTTATACACACCATGTGCTTTTATTTTGCCCTAACATGGTTTTTGCTAAATATTTACCAATGTAAATCAAAATGATCATTTTACACACCAAGGTTTGATGTTTTCAACTCCTTGTGAGTTACAAGCTGCATGCTGCTTTGCTGTTACTTAGGGCCGGAATGATGTACAGCCTGAAAGGGGGGATGGGGAAACTGGAGGTTTCCCTTCTGTGCTGTGTTGGAGGCAAAATCCAGTGGAACCTGTTTGTCTGTGAAATACTAACATTTCTTCCCATAGCTGCAAACGTACCACAATTCACCCTTTACATTAGAATCCCAGGTAGCTACAGAATATTCTAAAAATGAAAATGCCTTATGTTTCTTTGCCCAATTCAAATAACATGACACTCAATGAAAAACATGTTTCTTTTTCAGCAAAATGATCTTTATTAAACACATCCACTGGTTACCACCTCTGTGAGACTTATTCCAGGAGAGTTACAGGATACTGTGGAGCAGTTTTCTCTAAGAGCACTCAAAACAACATGAAATCATTACTGAACAAAAAAAAAAAAAAAAAAAAACGTAAGCATGGTAATGATATTTTCCAGGCAAGTATAATTCTGGGCAGGCACACTTTTAAAGCACCATTTGTTTCCATTTGGGAAAAGATGTGATTCTAGTGTATTCAGTTTCACTCAGGCAGGAGTGTGTAAGAAAAGAAGGCTTGAAGAATGGTTTTGTCTAATGGAAAGGAAAACTACTCTTACTGTAGATGATCAGCAGCATATTACACTGTTTTTACACAAAATTTAAAGTGTGTTGTATAAAGTGCATGCACTGTACTGCATTTCTGTCTAATATTATCTTCAGTCTTTGTAACTGTAACAAAAGGTACAATACAAATAGATTTTTAAAAAAAAGGTGAATGTCAGTAAATGTGATAAACCATGCTAGAAACTTCAGAAATATTTAAAGCAGAACCTCATTTCAATTCCCTGTTTAATCTGCAGTAATTTTGTTTTCTTAAAACCCAGGTGGATTTGTCTTTACTCTTCAAGAAAACCTGCAGCCTCTGTTGGCTGTTTCAGGCTATAATATCATTTGCCTGTCTTTGGTTGAAGTGCTATGTAGGCAATCCTAGACAAACCATCTTAGCAAATGCTTCTTAAGGCCTATTAACTATTCAAGTACACTGAAATAATCTGAAATCACAGATTGCCTGTGATCAGCTATAAAGGTTAATAAAATCTTAACACATTTCTTTAACTGCACCGAGTTAAATAATGTGGTAATACAATTTTCCACCTGACCAATAATTCATTCCAGAGGTCAAAACAAACATAGTCACAGACAATGGCTATCTATACACACCACAAACAGTACATTACAGAGTTAAATATATATCTGATATATAAATCATTCAATTTGCTGCCTTGTTTAAGATTTAGGTCCGGTCAGTGCATTCAGTTGTGATTTTAACGACTTTCACTGTAACTGTGATGCTTATTGGAGACAGGACATCTGCTGGACTTGTGAGTGATGGGAGCTAAACGCTCAGCACCAGCTTAGCAATATGTCTTGGGGTCATTAAGATGACAGATAGATGATTGTAAGCGATGGTGCCCAGAAGGGAAGGAGAAGGCGTTGTGCGTCATCTGATTTTAAAACGGACACCCTTGAACTACAGTCTTGCACAAATATGTCTTTAAGGCAAATGTGAAAACTGATTTTCAAGAGGAGAAAAACTGGATCCCTTTATTCCTAAAGTTTGCAGCAGGATTGTTGATTCAGGGAGTCTTTAATGTGCCCTGTGGAGTGTTCACTGTGTGAATCATTGTCACTTGTCAAGTATGTTGAATGCTTTTCGTTTCTCATAACACATTTTCAAAAGCCAATTAAAAATTATTTGAAATGGTGTGACGTTTATATCTGTGTTTTAATCCTCAGTCCTTGTGACTGGCTTTGTGGGCCTGCTGCCGCGAATATGAATCATGTTGCTGTCATGCTTTTGCACATGCAAACATGTCCTTATGCACGTGAATACAAAGAACATAAGTGGACCCACTTACAAAAGCACTGCTCCGTAGTGGCACCAGTGGTTAAAAATTCACAAGGTACCTTTAAGTCTCGCTCTGCTGTAATAGCTTGAACCTTTTTAAGGTGAATTTATTCCACCTATAGACTTAATTTACAAACTCTTTAAAGAACCAGATGTGCACTAATGTAAGAAGAGGTCTGATTTTCCATGGTTTGAAATAAGAAGGCTAATTATTCTATAGGAAAAATAGAACAGCAGCATTCACTTTATTCATAATTTGAAGATAAAGGTGTGCTTCATGGTGTTCATATTTCATGTCAGTCTTCCAGAAAGTCATTATTTGGTCGATTTGCATGTGGATTCCAAGCGTCTGCTAAAGCAGAGCAAGGGACATGCATAAAACGAATAAGGTGATGGTAAAAGAAGAGATAAAGACACTGAGAGAAGAGCTGGGGAAAAGTATTTAAGTACAAATCCCTGCAGCCCTTTTGGATGGTGCTGGAACCTTGACTGTGGCTCCTTCAGGGTCCATGCCTGTCAAAGTGCCAGGCTACGAGCATTGGAGGCTGAAGCCTGTGCACGCTGCACCACTCCTGGACACTTTTCTCTCTTCTGCAGCTTGTGGTTTTGAAACAAGCCCTCGTTTCGTGGAGCACCATGAGTTCCATCTGGGAAAGTCAATAGCCCTGGAGGGACAGACAGAAGACACTATGACCAAGGACAGAGTGACAATACTGACATCCTGATGGACAGGCTGTTCCAGTGTTGTAAAAAACCTACCATATCCCTCAACACGTCCGTCTTTGAATTCTCCTTCAAATTTCATGCCGTCATATCGACTGAAGACTCCCGTACCATGAAACTTTCCATGTGCAAATTCACCTTCGTATCTAACACGGTGAAAACAGAGCATGGGTGTTATTTGTATTTTTTTAATCAAGTACGAAATGTCTTCTCTTTTTGTTTCCACTCTTTTTGTGTACACACCTGGATCCATCTGTAAAAAGCAGAACACCAGATCCATGGAAGAGTCCATTCTCAAATTGGCCAGTGTAGCAGGTTCCATCATGAAACTTAAGCTGGCCAACACCATGCCTCCGACCTGGAATGTTCCACAACATCAGAGTGAGTAATGACAGAAACAAATAAAAGATGCTGTTTACTAGTGAAGAATCGAATTAAAGTCAACCACCAAATCTGTTGTGGTTTGTTCCTACATAACATATTGTAACATACTGTAAGACATCGACAACTGAGCCTAAAATTTGAACTTGCACTGTGGCCGAGGGACTGAAATTCACTTTTACTGTAGAGCCACTACATTTGCCACATGAGTCAGTACGTGCCTGGATTTAAATACCCCTTCACCCTTACTCAGATAAAGGTTTACTACTGTCCCATCTGCCTCCTCTGCACTCAGAATTACAGCAGTCTAATCCAGCAGATTTTTAGCAGGGATTTCTAATTTAGGATCCAGATTGTGAAAACAGCCAAGGAATGCACTTGCATTCCCCCTCCTAGAAGCCTGTGATCCACTACTGAAGCTTATAATCACATCAGAGGGCATACACCTATGACTGGTTTAATCCATAACAGCCACACTGTAAATGCAGGTAGAGCAGAATTTGATGAATATAATAGTTAAAACTGAGTTGTTTTAAATGTAAAAGCAGCTGAAAATCATAACAAACCAAATGCCAAGATAAAATAAAAAATCCTGGGACGGTCTCGTTCTGAGCATTTCGGCTTAGTTTCTCAGAAGCAGCTGACACGGGACACTAAGATTTCCAAAACAAGTCCAAAGTCTAATCCAGACAAAGCCAGAGCTGGTAAATCAGTTGCTGTTTGTCTTGGGTTACCAATGCTTACTAATAGGGATTTGACTAAATAGCTTGAGCTTGCATGTCACTATATGTAGCATCACTGTATGTGTGCGAGAGAGGTTTAAAGCAGTGCAAGCATCCTGTGATATTTCACAAAGCTGAAAATTTGTACATCTGCATCTTCATGATTACTGCTGCCATTGTATTCCTGCTACCCTCCCTATGACATAATATTATTTATGTCCATACAAATGCACCCCTGCACTTTGTGTGTACTCTGAAATTAAAATCGTAACAACCAGCACAGATGAGCGAACATCAAGCCCATAGAAAGGCAGCTCACTCGTTACCTTGACTAACAGCTGTTACTTTAGCTTACTTTTACAGGAAATGTTTCTTTATTAAGGGATCCATGGCCCCAAAATGTTTAAGAGCACCTGTGCTAAGCATTTTCTCACATTTATGTCCCTTTGTGCTACTTTTTGTCTATGGAAGGAAAAGGATGATGGGGATTCAACAAATTCAGAAGCTACAAAGATGCACTTATGTTCAATCCTCCAAAAAGTCAACAGCGCTTAGCCTGATGTTGATGATGCTATCCGCAGGTCAAATGCTGATTGGTTAAGCAGTTGTACTGGGCAGTTTTTCACGCCATTAACACAAAGTTCTTTGTCTGTTTTGACTTTAACCTTCTAAAGGACCAGCAGCAGCACAAACATAAACAAGAGTAGCCCACATTACCGGTTGTTCAACATGTTTTTGACACTGCCCCCCAGGTGAGTGCAAGCTAGATCAGGGTTTGCAAGCTCTGTATAGCACCTACACAACTGTGCAGAAGTCTTGAGCCACCCCTTATTTCTTTATATTTTGTTAAGAAAATGGGAAATAGTAGCAATTCAAAGAAACATCTGCATACATATGTGGAAACACAGTATATGAGGCAAAAACAGAGTTTGTACAATTCTAGCAAACTTGAAAGTTAATATTTGGTATGACCAACACAGTCTGAACTCTTTTAGACATCTTTGTTGTCGTTTCTTTAAGTAGTCTTCAGGAATAGTTCTCCGGCCTTCTCGAAAGACATTCAAAGCTCTTATTTGGATGTTGGCTGCCTTTTGTTCCATTATCTGTCAAGATGATCTCACACTGCTTCAGTAATATTGAGGGCTGCATTCTGGGAAGGCCAATCCCAGAATGCAGAATCCCAGACTGATAGTGTTTCATTGTGTTTTTCTGTCCAGGTATGCTTTTACTGCATTGGCAGTGTGTTTGAGATCAGCGTGTTTGTCGTACTGAAAAATGAAGCTTTTGCTAATCAGATTCTTTCTAGGTGGTACTGAATGGTGGCTCAAAATCTGACGGTACATTTTTGTGTTCATAATTCCATCAGTTTTGCAAAATCCCAACACCACTGCCTGAAATGCAGCCGTGAACATGACAGAGCCTCCACCACATTTACAGCTGGTTGTAGACACTCACTATTGTAACTCTCTCCTCTCCTGACCTCCTCATACATACTGACGACCATTTGAACCAAAAATTTCAAATATGGATCGTTCACTCAGTACAACTGGTGACTTTTAGTCTTCATTTTAAGTAGAGGACAAATGAAGGACATTTTGCATACCATGTTGAGATATACTAAGGTATCAGCTAATAGCTCTTTGGGAATCACTGTTGATGCAAAATAACTAATTGTATGCCTGTCAAACTCTGTTATCTTTGGCATTTTTCATAGTTTCAGCTAAATACAACCTGTATTTGTAACAGGCTGCTAATAACAAAGTGCCTAAAGATAGAATTTAAAAGTGGTTCTTTGCTAAGGTGTCTGTTATTTGGTTAAAAAAAGAAAAAAGAGCATTCCTGTGAAAATGGTCAGGTACAAGGACTGGAATATAAACGAGTAAAAGAGCATCCAATGTCCAAAGCAAAACTCTGAAAGACTTTCAGAAAGACTGGGGAACTATTGCTTAAGACCACTTAGAAATTACAGAAATTACAAGAAAGTCTGGCTTCTTGGATGCAAATTTTAAAGAAATGAGGGGTGGCTCAAGACATTTGCAAAGTACTGTACAAACTACCAATATTACCATGCCTGGACCTGGTAACTATTAATCCTTCTGGGGAATATGGTCATGTGTTTAATTTTTTCAGGTATGAACCTGCATCTGAGAATACTTAATTCAGATTTCATGGAAAAAGCACTCAACAGACTTTTCCATTCTGCTGATATTTCACCATACCAAGATGATAGTTAAAACAACAATGCCTGGGAGACACTCTAAAAATTAGATTACACTACAAAAGCTACAAGTGACAGCTTGTCTCCTTTGTATTAAGATGGTAATGCTTCCACATCCTCCAAGCTTTCTTTTAAACTGAGAAGTAGGGCTGCCTTGCCTTCTTTCCACTCGCCGTGGTACTCTTCCCCACTGGCATAGGTGAAAGATCCTCTGGTCAGAGTCATGGTATTCCTGTCAGCACACAAACACACTCAATATATGACTGAATTAAAAACACATCAATACTGATGACCAGAAATTCATTTAGGAATTATTAGTCCCTCTGTCTGTGGAACAGGGGAGTAATTGTCTCTTTGGCACACACATATCAAGTTGGAGATCTCAATCATAAGCAAAGGTGATGAAAGCAGAGTGCTTCTTCAGTCATATTTAATAAAGAAAGACAAATAAATGCATTATGTATTATGCATTACAGATTCTCGACCTTACAGCCATATAAGACCCATATCTAACTTCTTTAATTAATTGACAATCATCACACAGGGCTTTATTTATATATAATTTGTTGTGGGAAAAATGTGTGGAAAATAGCTTACAACTGGTGGACTTTGAACTGAAGGCTAATCATCTTCCCTTTATCAAAAGATAATGACAAGTTAAAGCTGATCCCATAACTGCAACTGTATAGCTCTGTTAACAATACAGCGCATGCTGGTTGTGGTTAGACTGGGCTTTTCCCAGTTGTGAGGAACGCCTTACAGACCGTGAAAACGTGACTGTAGCATGGATGCGGACATAAACCAAGGATCATCGCACGGTGACTATTTCAAATATTGGTTAATGGCCCTCTTTCTTTAAAAACAAATGGCACTGTGTACAATGTACAATGAGAGTCAGGTGTAATTTCATCCATGACGGCAAACAAATAAATAATTGATCACACCAACACTGAAACGTTGTTCGAAATATCCAACTTAGGTTGTCAATATGCTCTGATCAGTGCAGCTTTCACTTGCATAACGTGTTGCTGAAATGACAAAGCCTATGTAGATCGGATGTAACCTATATCTAGTCTACAAGAGGAAAAGGCGACAAAACTCATTAACAGTATAATTTACCTGCAGACTACGTTTGTCGTCTCTGAAGCATGGAAACCACCGTGCTAGAGCGGAGGGGCGTAAAATATGAAAACACCGGCTGAGAAACGTTTGTCTCATTCAGGTCCTCCTCGTAAGCTTGATCGAAACAGTTGTGTGAGATACGCTTTAGAAAAAAATGCAAAAATTGTCACTTTTTTGGGCTTAATTCACATGCACCTTGAACTAGAAGCTGTAAACTTACTATATTTTATTTCAGAAACCGATTTTTTTTCATCAAAAGTTTTGTTGTCGCTGTCGTATTTCTGTTGACGTTAGTGCACGCTTCAGCTGAGTATTGATAATTCCGACAGCACGTTAAGGCAGCATTACAACAGCGTTGGCATGGTGTGCTGTAGGTTACAGACAGTGGCAGACATATTTATCATAAAAGGCTGTTGGACATTTTTCTGAATCTGTTTAAATAATTTTGTCATTATTGCTGGTCAATACCGTGTTTTAAATACAGACCAAGAGTAAATGTATAAATGAGAGTGTAGTAGCCTTCTAAAACTGGTGCTTAAAGGACTAAGCATACTACTAAATTCTTACAGCTTTTAAAAGTCTGATCACGATGGCAGGATTTCATCCTTGCTAGATGTCCAGGATCCACTGGAAATTCCCTTTCCCAAAACTGTCTGTATTTGCTATGCTCATATTAGTATAGTATGTCCAGAAGTATTGTTAATTGTAAGTGGACACTGAAGGAATTAAAATTATAATAATATATTAAGCTGTGTGTGTGTGTGTGTGTGTTGTTTAAGCCTTTCTATTTTTGCGTGTTCGTTTAATTGAAACAGGAATGACAAACAAACAGGAATAAGGAGTCCAAATATTCAATTTAATAAAGCCATTTCCAAACAGTTTTACAGATTAATCTGGGTCAGAACTGCATAACATACCCAGTGTAATACTGGACATGAAATGAAGTACTGGCAATTTCTTAATTCAACTTACAGATATTTTATAATCAACATATCAGTCTTGATGACATCATTTAGAAAAACAGAATGTGCAAAACAGAGAAATTCAACAACAGGGTGACCTCGGTGTCTCCATTTCCTATCATTGTTTAGTCTTCATCATTTGTACAGTCAGAATACAAAAGTCATGATGACATCAAACATTATATGTAAGTAAATGTATCATATTCCTTCAACACGTAGTTCAAGTTATCATTTGGGTAAGCATTGCTACTACAGGGCTGGACCTCCCTTTTGCCTTCAAAACTGTTTGAATTTTTCCTAGCATAGATTCAACAAGGTGCTGGAAACATTCCTCAGAGATTTTAGTCACACAGTTGCTGCAGATTTGTCGGTTGCACATCCATGATGTGAATTTCCCATGACACCACATCCCAAAGGTGCTGTGTGTTTATAAAAAAAATGACAATGAAAAACTGTCACATTGCAACAGTAATAGACCATAAAATCCAAAATGGTATGTTTCTGTAGTAGAAATCTTTAATTACTGTAAATCAAGAAACAATATATAACTTTAGTTTTTATTGTCATAGTATGTAGAAATCACACATTTTTACTGTGAAAAGATTTTATTTCTGTATAATTACACTGAAATAACATAATGTCCCAAGCAAGTAATTACCATAAAAAATAATTTCTGTCTAAATTATACATTTTGCTGAATTGTACCATTAAATTTATGCATAAAATTTTGACCATTCAGAAAACTCATACCACCAGGTGCATAAAAAGATTTTTGTATGATCATACAAAAAATTTTTTTATGCACCTGGTGAGTGCTTCCCAAAATATTCTGCTTATTACAGCATAACATGCCATTTTAAAATGTGACTGAGAGAGATGTGGCATGCGTGACACAGACACTGTCCAATCAGCAGCTTGAGACGGGTAACCCAAGTAAGGTAACCCAGAGGTTCCCGCCTTTTCTACCGACGGTACATCATCAGTACTCTGGTTTTACTACAGTTTTTTGTCAACCTTGCAACAACGTTATTCAAGGTAAGTTAACTTAATGGTATCTATATTAGCAGCAGTGATGACTTGACCCAGCATGTTGTAACATAGTCGATGAAAAGCTAGGGATAACTTTAACCAACGTTGGCTAAGGAAGTTTTTAGCTGTTATTTTGGGGGAAGTTTAGTTAAGACATTTAAATTTAATCAAAGTGAACTGTTTATTTAAGTGCTTCAGCTGACAGTTTGTAGTTTAAGGCTAATTTTTACCAGAGGTATAATCAGGGGTTTAAAAAAAAGTGGACCAGAACGCAGATCTTTCAGCAGTCTTCGATTAGTGAATAATCTAAACTGAAAGGCATTTTAAGATGTAGATGTAATTTTGATTGTGCTGCAGCTTGGTGTCGCTTCCAGCTGACAGCATGGAGATATTAGCTCAGTACGATTTTGTTCGAGGAGCTTGAGCATCTAGCTTAGATGCTAGCATTATAGAAGAACAGCCAGCATAAACAGTGGGTTTGTAAACGGCAGGTGATTCGAAAAGTTTCAGTCAGCTCAACAAATAACAACAAAGACAAACTGTGCAGCATGGACCGCAGACACACTGTGGTCCAAACCAGCCTCTGTATTTCCTCCCAGGGCAAGAAAAATTTTAATGTGTGATAAGTTCACTCTGAGTTGGAGAAAGATATAAGAAAGAGAAAACAGAAGAGGAAGATGAGATTATTTTTAAAGGTAAAGAGTTAAAAGAGGTTAAAAGTTATTAGTTATTATTATAAAATTATGTAAATGCAACTACAGATGAACAACACATGGCATACTGCACTGTTTATTTATTTAATATAAACCAAGCCAAAATGCAGAAACAGTGAGTATAAAAGTACATCCCTTAGCTTATAAAGTGCTCAGCAATAAGTTGCAGCAATGGTTTTCTGTATGACTCTATCAGTCTCTCATATTGTTGTAGAGGAATTGTGGTTCACTCTCCTTTGCTTAAGTTCATTACTTAAGTTCAGTGTGGTTTGCAGGAATACATTTATGCACAGCTCTCATAAGGTCCTGCAGCAGCATTTCAGTCAGGTTGAGGCCTGGACTTTGACTGGGGAAATTAAAGCCTTTGATTCTTTTCTTTTTCAGTCATTCTGTTGGAGAGTTGTTGCTGTGCTTGAGATAATTGACCTGTTTCATGATTCAGTTTGATCCAAGCTTTAGCTGTGGGACAGATGACCTCACATTTGACTCTAGAATAGTTTGATGTCCTGAAGAGTTCATGGTCAACTCAAACACTGCAAGATGCACAAATCATCACCCCTCCACCACCATGCTGACAGTTGGTATGAGGTGTTTGTGCTGATATGCTGTGTTTGGTTTTCTCCAAACGTGGTGCTGTGCATTATGGAGATGTTTTTCCAGCTAAAGGATATTGTTTCAGATGTCTTTGCTGACATGCAGCGTTGAAAACCTAAGCCCTGCTGCCATGTTCTTTTTAGAGAAGAGTATTCACTCACCCATCCGAATCAGTGAATTCTAATCACTTCCATGGCCACAGGTGTATAAACTCAAGCACCTAGGCATGCAGACTGCTCTTACAAACATTTGTGAAAGACTGGGTCACTCTCAAGAGCTCGGTGAATTCCAGCGTGTAACAAGTCCAGTTGTGAAATTGGCTTGCTACTAAATATTCCACAGTGAGCTGTTAGTGGTATTATAACAAAGTGGAAGCAAGAACAACTCAGCCACAAAGAGGTAGGTACAGAGTGGGGTCAGCAGATGCTGAGATGCGTAGTGTGCAGAGGTTGCCAACTTTCTGCAAAGTCAATCGCTACAGATCTCCAAACTTCATGTGGCATTCAGATTAGCACAAGAACAGTGTGTAGGGAGCTTCATGGGTTTCCATGGCCGAGCAGCTGCATCCAAGCTTTACATCACCAAGCACAATGCAAAGCATCGGATGCTGGACTCTAGAGCACTGGAGCTGTGTCCTCTGTGACAAATCACACTTCTAATTCAATTCAATTCAATTTTATTTATATAGCGCCAAATCACAACAAACAGTCGCCTCAAGGCGCTTTGTATTGTGGGTAAAGACCCTACAATAATA